>JAODAL010001808.1:0-215863 GCA_025379985.1 Phyllomedusa bahiana | reverse complement strand
ACCGTTGAACATACCCTTAGGCATTATGTGAGTCTGCAAATGTTGCCAAATAACAGCTTCTGGGTGTGGGAAAGATGCAGCTAGCAATACCAAACTCCCTAACTATTGCTGTTTATGGAGAGGAAAATGCTAACTAAGAGCAGTCTGTACAGTACAGAGAGTGAGCTGAAAACGGTGTTCATAAGGCAATACAGTGAAATATATATAACATGTTCATGTGATTTTAGCAGCCAATGAGAGCCCTACATCTCAGTGATGACGATTTTGACACTTCTCTGTGCTCTGCACTGACTGGATGGGCGCCAAAAGTGCAGAAAGCCGCTGAAAATGAAAATGGTGTGTCGAACTAGAACTTTACTCGAACAGTTAAATTTGGTTCTAAAAATTCGAGAAGTTCTACTAGAACTTAACTTTTCTAGAACAGTTCGAACAAGACTAGTCACACCAGATGTAGGGAACAAAGCTTTCAAGTTATTCTACATGTCCCTTATTTGCAAAGGTTTTCTGGCAGGTTTAACCTGGGGCAGTTTAGAAAAGAGCTACACATTCCTCAGCAGAGGCTACACTTATCTCCAGAAGGATCACCCTCTAAGAGCTCTGGCCCAGCTAAATAAATACCCAGCTCTGTGCTGATGAGGAGCGAAAGCTCCAGAACATTGGGCGTCTCTGGTTCGGCTGATACCCCTTGTATTGTTTCAGGGCTCAGCTGCTAATTTAAAGGGTAGCGACCTACAGGTGGCACTGGAGGGACCGCTTTCTTCTTAAAGGAGTTGTACAGCAGAAAAAAACTATTTGAAATGGGAAAAGGTTACGGAAAAACATTCTACTCAGATACCTGCCACTCCGGGTCCTTGTCCTGACACACAGAAGAGGCTCAGACCACATTCACTTACAGTGGAGCACGACACTATTATGTGTCGGGACAAGGACCAAGAAGTGAAGAGAAGCGGATCCCAAGGAGCTTAGGGGACTCAGAGGCAAATACATCCAGCCCTGACAGACACCCCTTTAAATGGGATTTTCTCTGTTTGGATTCCCATCTCTGCGCCCCCGCCGGCCTCCGGTGCCCCCCCATGGGTTACTCAGCGGGCCTCAGTGGTCACTCACTGCTTATATGTACAACACTGAGGGGAGAAAATGGTTCAGTCGCCTGAGCAGAGACTGGTACCAGGTGATGGGCAATTTATGTAAACAACTGGGAACCCCCTTTAAGGAGAGTTCATTTGCATCTTTTTCCCAAGGGGCATTGCCTGTAAGTCTCCCTCCACCAGCTGGGTCTCTGCAAGGATAACAGTGAGGGAAGAGCCGGGAACTAGTGCAGTCCTCTACCCGCTGTGGCCCCCATATGAGGCAAGTGCCCCCTCCCCACACGCAGGGGCATGAGGCGCCTCTCGGGCAGGCACGTCTCCTCTCAGCATGCAGTCTGCAGCACAGTAACTTTAAAGCTTCCCTCTTGGCTTGGTTTCCCTGTAGCCTCCCCCTCCCCTCCTGCACGCCGAGCTCCAGCGCTGGTGGTAAGAGCCGTAGCTACAGACTACAGTAATTCCCCAGCAAGGGCGGCTTGAAACTGCTCGGGCTGAATAGCATTTGCTGTTCTGTGCAGGCGGCCCCTCCCTCCGCAGCCCCAGGGAGCGCTGCTGATCCCGGAAGTGCCGCCGCCGCCGCTGTATCTCTACCTCACTCACAAGTGGCACATGTAAAGCTGCCTGTGCTGTGTACATGCTGGTGTGCGCCCGTGTCATGTACATGTGTGTGCCCGTGTCATGTACATGTGTGTGCCCGTGTTATGTACATGTGTGTGCCCGTGTCATGTACGTGTGTGTGCCCGGTTGTACATGTGGTGCCCGTGTCATGATAAGTGTTTGCCCTGTGTTTGTACTGTGTTGCCGTGTTATATACAGTGTTGCCGTTCATTACTGCGTGTGGGGGTACCCGACCGGTTCAGGTCTATGTGTGTGGTGTGTTATATACATGTGTGAGTCACCGCAGCACTGGCTGTACAGGAGTACACTGCGGTACCGGATCAAAGCTACATACACGCAACACTGTTATGTACAGCACATACACAACACCAACATAGAGGGCACACGTGTACATCTACATACAACACACATACATAGATATACACATCACTTACAGTACATACATGTGTATATATACACACACAACACATATACTGTGCATATATATATATATACATATAATGTGCATACACAACACTAACAGATATATATGGATTTACACACATCACAGTACATACATGTGTATATATATACACAACACATACTGTGCATATGTACACAACACATACTGTGCATATATGTGTATATACATATAATGTGCACACACAACAGTAAATTAGATGGCACATGTGTATATATACATACAACACATATATGTATATGGATTTACACACACATAAATTCCAGTACATACATATAATAAATTAAAATTCACATTACTTTACATTATACATACGCACATATGCAAAACTAACACGGTACCTGTGTATATATACATACAACATATATATATATAGATATACACATATCACTTACAGTACATACATATATGTATGTGTGTGTGTGTATATATATATATATATATATACACAACACTTAAATACTGTGCATATACATACAGTGCATACATGTGTATTTACGTATTCTGTGCATACACAACACTAACAGTACATATGTGTATATATACATGCAACAAACATATAAACAACACTAGCAGTATATGCATGCGTGTATATGTTTACACACACATCACTTATAGTACATGTATATATATACATAAACATGAACATACAGTAAACACTGTATACATGTTTATATACAGAAATATACAACACATACACACAACACTTACAGTACATAGATGTAAATATACATACAAGCACTACACATACACAACACTAACAGAATACATATGTATATATAAAAAAAAACCGCCAAAATTACCAACATAAACAAACATATAATATGATGTGTCATTTAGATTGAGTAATATTATATTATATTTTATATTATTATAAATTTCCCACACAGATCACAATATGTACACACCAGTTACATACAGTACATACATGTGTATATACATATATACAACACTAATATATACAGTATGTTTATACATAAACAACACTAAATATATGCACAACACTATTACAGTAAATACATGTGTGTGTAAATATATATACACGTATATTACATAAACCACTATACACACACAAACCACTTACATATAGTACTTACATGTGTATGTATATATACATAGATCTCACACTATATGAACATAAGGTATATACCTGTGTATATACATATACGCAACACTATTATATACAGTTCATAAATTTCATGAACAAAAATTGTCTCTTACTTTTAGAATGCCCATGTCCATCTGTTCAGTGTTTCAGTACTTTTTTCTAAAAACTTTTTGACCCAAAAACAAGGAGCAAAAATGGTATGTTTCCACAAATATCTGGTAAAAAAGCAGAAAAAAACGTACTGTGCGCCCCCTGTTTTAAAACCCCCCCAACCCTTAAAGCTCTCACTAAACATTCCTTTTCCTCAGTGGGGGAAAACGCGGGGAAAAATTTTACTTTCATTTCGGGGCTCTTTTTTGGTGCACTGGGGGAAAAAAGGGGGTAATCATAGCTTTTCAATGAGAGCTGTGAATTCCCGCCCATGTGGGCCCCGTACTTAAAGTGTATTAAAGTGCCAAATTCCCGGATGCCCATAATGTCGTGTGAAAAATTCCCCAAAAATGGAAAAAATTCCCAACAGGTGTTTTTTTCCCCTTAATAAACCCAAATTTAAATTTTTAGGGAATAAATTTTGGAAATTGGGATTGAAACAGTCTTCCTAAACCCATGCTTTTAAATTTTTTGACATAAAGAGACCAAGACAACCCCTTAAAAATTTGGGTTCAACAGTTACCTCACCCTTTGCGTAGGCTTCAAGCAAAAGGGGCCAAAAGGCGGAAGTGACCACGAGCTAAGAGTGTAAACAGGTGCCCATCAAAAATTCCCCAAAACCGGGCAGAAAAAGGAGGGGGTCAAAAACAAAAAGGCCCAAAAGAATGGATTTCCTTTTTTGGCCCCCCCAACACCCCACGAAGACAGTTTTTCCATTGAAAAAACGGGTGCACTGAAGAACCGGGGTGAGAATGCCACAAAACAACGGGCCCACTTTTAAAGGGGAAAAGGTGAAAGGAACCAAGTGGGGCCAATCCCCAAACCTTCGTAACCTTTTTATATCAACCCCGGGTCTGTGTGCTAGAAAATTCTGTAATCCCTTTAAGGCACAGGAAATAAATTCGTCTTTTTTGGCTGCGGGCCCATCTACGTTGGACGGGGGGACCAGTGCTTTTTCCAGTGATGAAAGTCGATTCACTCGGGAACAAAAGATGGTACCAATTAAAAATTGGGGGCCCCTTCCCAAGGAAAAGTACAAATGCATCAGGGGGTCGGGAAAATCCTTTCCCGGATCGTTGGGAAACACAGCCCCTTTCTGATGTAAACATTATGAAAGGGGTTCTGGAGGGAATTTGGGTTCCCTTTTCACCTCCCTTCCCATGTGCCGGGAGTTTTTTGGCATTCCTTTCATCCTTTGTAAGGACATTTTTTTTTACAATGCAGCGGTAAACAGTGGGGTGATGTAAAAAAGGGAACGTCCCTTTTTTTGATTTTTTCCCTTTGAAATTTTCCCAGTCTCTTTTTGGGGTTTTCCCCTGTTGCAACCGGGGTTAAAACCCACTTTTGACACTGTAATTTAAAATTGGGGCCACTTCTGTCGGGGGACCTTTCTCCCTTAAAGGGGTTGTCTCAAAACTTTGATTCATCTTCCCTTTCAGTCGGGTTTTTTTTTTTTACTTTAAATTTCCCCAGGGCTGTTTTTATGGTTTTAAACTAGAAGCAGTAGAAGCCAGGTCGGGAATCTATAAAACCCAATTGTTTGGGGCAGCCTATCTTTGATAATTGAACCCCAGGTCTTGAAAGCTCTAGCAAACCTAGGGCTGATGAAAACCCCATACAAAGTAGGTGGGACACTGTTAAGGGACACATATTTTAAAGGGGACTTGTTTTTAAAAAATTCTTTAACAAAAAAAGCAAATCTTTTTTGGGGGTTGGAAAAAAACCCCCCTTTAAGCCTCAAAAGGGTGTAGGTACTCTTGATCAAGTTGTCTTGGGTCTTCCCCTTTGTTTTTCAAAATGGGAGCAGCTTTGAAGAGGAGGATTTTTTTTAAAATTTCCCCAATTCAAATTGATCCCCTTTACATTTGTTGGGTGATTCGGGGAAAAAATCAAACCTTTTTGGGCAAAAATTTGGGGCTCCCCCTATAAGCCCCCTTTTGTTTTAATAAATCAGAAAGTTTTGCAAAAAAGTACCCTCAAACACTGAACAGTTGGACCAGGGGGAAATTCAAAACTTATGTAATCTAAGGCCCTTGTTTAACTTAAATTTAAAAAAACCCCGATTTTGGTCATCCCCCCGAAATTTAAACCAAAACCAAAACCCTTCCCAACTTTTTTGTGAGTGGGCATAAAATTGTTCCCCAAAATCAAAATTTTTCGGGGAAAAATAAGTATTCCCAAGACATTTTTAAAAAAGAAACCCAAAAAAAATAAACCAATTGTATGTTTTTTTTAAATAATCTTTTTTTAAATTTAAATTTTGCATTGTTCTGCCCCTACCTAAAAACCAGAAAAGAAATCTGGCTTCCCCAAGCCGTTGTTAGTTTTTTTTTTTTTAACCTATTAAAAACCAACCCGGGTTTAAATTTTTTTCCCCTTTCTCGCCAAAACCTTTTTTTTAACTTTTACCAAACCTTTCCCTTTGGGCCCATATGGGGGGCTTTTCCCCATGCGAATAAAAGGGGAAAAACTCCCAAAAAAATTCAAATTGGGTTAAAATGTAAAAACAAAAAAATTACTTGCCCCCATTTTTAAAGGGGTATTTCCCCTCTCCGTATAAAATTTGGTTTTTGTTTTCCCTCTGATTCTGCGGGATGAAAAAAAATTCCCAAAATCAACAGCAAATTTTTAAAGGGTTTTGGGAAAGGAAATTTTTTGTTCATGTTTTAATAGTACTGTAAACCAAACCCAAACATTTTTTTTTTTTTTAAAAATTTTCCTGCAAGCAATAACTTTTTTGTACCCCCCACCTAAGCCCCCTGAGTGAAGGTGCATTTTTTTGTACCCCCCTGAAATGAATATTTAATTTTTATCATTTTTGTGATAATTTCCCCTTATTAAATTTTTTTTCGGGGGGCTGGAAAAAAACCAAACCCAAAAACACAATTTTTGCCCTTTTGGGAAATTTTTTTCTTCTTGGGGGTTTTTCCCCAAAACGTTTATAAAATTTCCTTATTTTTTCACCAAAAATTTTTTTCAAATCTATTCAAAAAAAACCACAGAAATTTCCCCCCAAAATGTTGTGCCAAAAAAATTAAATACGAAAAAACCCACCGTATTTTCAAAATTTAAGGGCACTTAAGAAAAGCAAAAAAAAAAAATGGGGCAAACATCCAAAAAAAGGTAAAGCTCCCCCAAATATCCCCCAATCAATTCAAAACCTGATAAACAAATCTGTTTGAAATAAAAAAAAAAAAAAATTGCTGGGGGTCACGAAAATATCCCCTTAAAAAACAATAACTTCCCACCAAAAACAAAAAAAGGGGGCCCCCTTTTTTTTTGGGTTAATTAAAACTGAAACAAAAACCCACACAAAAAAAAAGTTTAAGGGATTTTGGCCAATATTTTCCAAACTCCGGACTTTAAAGTACCAAATGAAGGGAAAAAAACATTTTAAAGTTTTGACCTAGAGAAAAAATAAAAAAATACAAAAATAAAAAAATTTAATAGGGGGCAAGGGTAGAAGGGACTGGGGGGAAAAAAAATAAAAAGCAAGGGGAGAAACCGGGCAGAGGTTTTTTAAACACCCCCAATGGCCCGGGTATCCGAAAAGGGAAAAAAACAGGAGAAACCAAAAAATTGAACCCAAAGGGTGCCCCCCGTTCCCAAATTTAAAGGGTGAATGCCCCCTTTCCTGAGATGCCCACCAGTATTTTCCCCCCAAATATGTGTGTTTTAAGGGTTGTCACCCCCAGTTCTCCCCAATCCTACAAATAAATGGGGGGGGGGGGGTGGGGGATAACTACCCAAGGGCCCCGGGGACGGACCGTTTTAAACCCCTTTGGCCCGGAAAAAGGGAAAATTTTTTTGGGGTAGGTCGGAAAGGGATACACCCAAAACATAAAAGAGAAAGGGCCACTTGGGGTGTTTTGGGGATCTTTTGGTTTCAAAAAAACCCAAAGGCTTTTTGAAAGTGAAAAACACTGGAGTTTCCAAAAAATTTTTCGAAAGGGGCCCAAATCCCCCAAATTGCAACTTTACTCCCAAATTTTGTTTCCCCCCCGCAAACGCCGGGCAAAAAAACCTGGCCCCCCGGGGAAAGGGAAACCAAATCAAATGGGAAAAAAAGGACATGGGGGCCCTTAAAAAACCAACCGGGCCCCAAAAAATTTTAAACCCTAAATTTTCGGGGGGCCCTTTGGGGTTTTTTAAACCCCCGTTTTGGGTTTGAGTAAAGGGGTGAAGCCCATTTGTCCCAAATTGCAGGTGAAGAAAAATTGGGCTTCCCCCCACCCCAAAGGGTTCCCATGCTGTTCAATTTTAAAAGGGAAGGTGGGCCCCCCTGCCCCGAAGGGGGATTGGGCATACAGTGGGAAGAGGGGAAATGTCTAGGCGGGGTGGAAATGACAAACACTTTCCCCCCAAAGGGGTTTGGGGTAAACCCAGTTTTTGGGGGTTTTTAAAATAGTCCCTTTTTAAATGGGGCAAAAAAAAATTTTAAATTTGGGAAAAGATTTTAAAAAGGGGGATGAGCATGGGAGGTAAACATTCCCTGGGTAAATAGGGAAAATTTATCTAAAGGAGGGAAACCCATTCCCCCTTTTTTAAAATTACATTGCTCAAAGGGGAGGTTCAAGTGAACCCGTTTCTTTGGAAAAAACCAAAAAGGAAATTTTAAAACCCCAACCCCTGGGATGAAAAATGGGTTACCCAAATAATGGTACCCGGGGGGGCCCCGCGTAAAATCCTTTTTAAAAGGACTTTACCAAAAAAACTTTGAAAAGAAAACGTAAACCAAGGGGGGGAGGGGGGTTTTGGGGCAGAGAAGGGGGAAATGAAACCCAATGTGCCCCAAAAGGAAAGTTTCCGGGGCCCCCAGGGGAGCCACCCGAGAGATATTTTGGCACACATCACCCCCCATAGTTACCCCAAAGGCCTTTTACCTTTCCCGGCCCAAAACCCAATATCAAGCAACCGTCGAAAAAGCAAAAGGGCCTAAATAAAAATCTCTTGCAGTCAGGTAACCCCAATGCCCCCAAAGGGAAAATTTTGGGTTCCCTGGGAATAATGTAAATATGAAGTCTGGGGCCCAAAGGGAAAACCTCGCCAAAAATGACTAAAAAAAACGTTGGCCCTGTTTCCCCAAAAGAAATTGGGGGTTTAAAATAGGAATTGTTTTTGGGTCGGTTTACAAAAAAAAGGGGCCCCAAAACACCGTCATTTTCCCAGTAAAAAAGATCCCTCCCAAACCGGGAAAATTTCCCTTTAAATGTTCCAGGTGATTTTCCAAATCCGGGAAAGATTTGTTTAAAAAATAAGTTCAAAATTAAATGGGAAAATTTGTTTTTGATAAATTGGGAAAAATGGGGTTTACCCAAAAGGGAAAAGGGTTTTTTGGGGAAAGGTCCAAAGAAAGGGAAAAGGAAACCCCTTGGAGTTGGATAGGGTTAGAAGGGCCCAAAGGGGCCCAAACCCCTTAAAGGGCCTCAAGAATTTGGGGGGGTTTGGTTGATTTTAAAAATTTGCCCAAACAATTGGGTAAAAAATTTTGGTTCCCAAATTTTTAAAAGACAGTTTCTGACATTAAAAGGGGGTTTAAGTGAGCACGGGTCTAAAAGGCCCCCAAAAACCAAAACCCAAATCATCAGCGAATGGGAACATTTTTTTTCCCTTCCAACCAAATTGTTTTTGCCCTATGATGTTCCCAAAGGTTTCCCCCATAATTTTAGGCCCAATACAAAAAGTGGGGAAGGGCAAAAACCCCCTGTCTCGGATTTTTTGGGGGAGATCTGAACAATATCCTTGAAAACCTTCCCAATTTTTTTTAATTTACCTTTGGGGGAAATTTGAAAAAAATTTTGCCATGATTTTATAGAAACAAAGACGGGGGCCTACCCCAAGATCTTGACGGGGTGGGCCCCCTATGAAAGGCCCAAAAAAAATCCGGTAAAAACCCTTTCCCCCGGGTTTTAAGGCGGGGAACCTTTGAGGGGACCCCAATGGGGACTGAGCAAAAAAAAAACAATTTATCCAATTTTTTGGAGGGTTTTTGTCCCCGAGCCCCCCTTTTTGCCCCTAACAAACAAAAACCCTTGAATCAGAAAAAATGAGGTTGGACCCTACCGGAACAAATCTGTTTCCCAAAAAAGTTTACCCATAAAATTTTCCCGGGTTCACCCATTCAAAACGGGGAAAACTTTTGGGCAAAATAACTCCCACACTGAAAAAGGTGTTTTTTTCCCCCCGGGTTTTAGGGAGGGATTTTGAAAACAGGGCCCTTTTAAGGTTGTTTGGGGAGGAAAGGGGTATCAGGGGAAAAACAAATTTAAAAAAGCCGGGTTAGTTTTTAACGGGGAGAGGATTTTTTGAAAATATCTTAATGGGAATGCCCCGAAAACCTGGGGAGTGGGGTTTTCCCCTCCAGGGTGACTCTGAATAACCGCAAAAATTCTCCGGGGGGGGAAAAAAGGGTCTTAAAAGTGAACCACCCCCCCAAGCCGGCACCCAAAAGGGAATAGGAGTAATCGTAGGATACTTCATTCCTCTGGCAGGAGCCAATGGCGCTCGAAGGTTGCACAAGTCAGAATAGAAGGCATGGAAAGAATTATTGATTTCTTTTGTCTTTTGTACTAAGGTGCCTGTCGTAGTTCTAATTGATGATATGTGGTACTTGTATATTTACTGTCTCTGGGCCTTCGCCAACATCCTCCCGCTTTTGCTTCCATATTCATAAAAGCGACTCCGCCCGGAGTGTAGAAACCTTTTCCAGGAGGACTCGAATAAGAGTTTCACCTCAAATCTGGCGGTCAAAACATCTCTTGGTGTCTCTGTGGACAAGGCACGTTTATGTTTAGTTTCAAGATCTGCGACTTTGGCTAAGGCTTTATGTAACTTAGACGCTTTATCCTTCTTCAGTCTCGAGCCATGCTTAATCAGAGTACCTCGCATAATACATTTGAGAGCTTCCCATTTGATAATCGGCGAGGAGGGATTGCCCGCATGGTCATGTATAATTTTGAAATAACCTGGGAAATATCAGAGGTGCAAACTGCATTTAACAATAAGGACTCATTAAGGTGCCAAGACCAGGCAGGCTTTGAGAAGGAAGGGGCCTGTAACGTATAATAAACAGGTGCGTGGTCCGAGAGCACTATATTAGCAATTGATGTGGAGGAAAGCCAGGGAAGGGCGCCATGAGACAGAAAGATGTAGTCCAAACAACTGTAGGCATTATGCGGGGGAGAGTAGAAAGTAAAGTCTTTGTTTTGCGGATGTTGCAAGCGCCACGCATCACAGAGTTGAAGGGAGCCTTTTTAATTGACTTAATAGATGAGTGAGACATTGACGACCTGCCAGAGGAGTTGTCCAAAGTAGGGTCTAAAGTAGTGTTGAAGTCCCCACAACAAAGAATAGTGCCTTTAACTAACGAAATAACCCTATCCATCAAAGATCTAACAAAGTTAGCCTGTCCTTGGTTTGGGGCATATGCATTAATGATTGTGAAAGTATGGCCTTCGATAGTTAGGACCAAGTTGATATAACGAGCCCCAGGATCATTCCAGCAGCCCTATATAGTGTGTGCCAGAGACTTATGAGTTGCTACGGCGACTCCCCTGGTTCTGGACTCCGGGTTATTGGCGAAAAACCATTCGGTATAATATTTATTAATACTGGGTGTATGGCCAGTTTTAACGTGTGTTTCTTGGAGACAAAGTATCGCGACCCTCTTTTTATGAAAGCGATAGAGAACTTGGGACCTTTTACACGGGGAGTTAAGGCCCTTTGCATTGAAAGAAGCGCATGTAATGCTAGACATAGTCTAGGCTAAAAAAGAAAAGAAAAAAAAGGGAGGAGCCGAGATTGAGTGGTATAAACTAGTGACTTAACAGCAAGCCACCTGCTCGTTAGTTGAGGATAGAGCACCTGGAATGCCGGACACCAAAGGGAGTAATGGGGGGAGGGGGAGAGAGAGAGAAGGAGAGGGGAAAGGAGAAAGGGAAAAAAAAACAAAAACCAGAGAGCAAGTCAGATATCCTGGATCTACACTATAGACTAATATTAGTCAACAGTTCCAAGGCCTGAGACAGGGATGGTATCGGAACTCAACCCTATGGGGGGAGAGGAGAAGAAGTAGAAGGGTGTTTGTGATACAAAGGTGAACAACTAAACATTAACTAATCACAGGGTTTCCGTTGTATTTTAGAAAGGTGCAAAGACGAATGGCTGGAAAAGACAAGTTTTACTTAAGCAACAATCATTCTCCCACCTGGGGGTTCAAGATGATGAAGCGAGTCTGCCATTAAGGTCAAGCTTTAACTCCCTTTGAAGGAAAGACCAGGGGCCCAGTAAAGGGCCCCAAGGGGGGAACCACACTGGTGGGCCCACCCACGGGCCAAACCCAAACACGGGGCCCCCTTTTTGGGGGGGGGAAAACATAGCTGGTACTATAATAGTTAATAGGGTTTACATAAAATTTGGGGGCCCTTTGCAAAAAAAAATATTCGGGAAAAAGTTTTTTGCATTGCCCTTTTTGGGGTGAAAAGATACCCCCCAAAAAACCCATCAGGAATGGCAAAAATACGTTTGGGGGTAAAGGGCATGAAACCTCAAAGGGTCGGAGTCCCATAAAGGTTTCCCAAAAAAAGCTGCCCTAAGGTTAGGGGGGTCGTCAGAGCCCTTTCTTTGGGGGGGTTTAAGAATTTTAGGGGGAGTTCGTGCGCTGTTTCCTGAAAGGTTCTTCCTGGGAGGCAATCCAGATGCAGAAGGTTGCACCGCGGCCCGAGTTGGGGTTCTATCAGCGTATGCGGTCATCGACGGCCAAGGTGGGAGCACAATGTTTTGAATGTCCAGGTCCTGGAGAACAGTTTTTTGGGAAAGCGTCCGGGGGAAAGGATGTTTAGTATTTTGTCCTTGTAGCAAATGAAAAGGGCAAAAGGGAAAAACCCCGCGGGTAAGGGGATTTTTGTTAATGAGGGAAAAACAGGAGGGGGGTTTTAAAAACCCCTCGGGTTTCCAAAGTGTGTCCCTTTAAAGGTTTTTGGGTCCCGGGAAAGGGGTATCTTTGTAGAAAATTTTTTTGGCCCCTGGAAAAGCTTTCCGGGAAAGTTTTTCCTTTATTGGGAAAAAAAATCCCACAAAATAATGGGCACGTGGGGCCCCTTGGGATCAATTCCCGAGGCGAAGGGGGTCGATGCGCTCATTCCATGTCAATAGGGGCATTCGGGGCTCTGCCCAGCAAATCATTAAAAAAAGGTGTGGGACCCGGACAAAATTTGGGTGGGGCCCCAGTTTGGGGTTTTTAACCCCCTTTCTCGATTTTTATTACGACTTTCCCTTCTTTAAGATGTCCAATTGTTGGGTGTAAAACAAAGATTTTGGGGGGACTTTCTTCGCGGGGGGAGATTGTAGAAAATTGGGTTCGATGAATTCAATTGGAAAAAGAACCTTTTTTTACCTTTGGGGGGTCGTTTTGGTCAAAATTTTGGCGAAAATTGGGGGAACCCTGTTACAATTTTCTCAATAATTTGACGGGCCAATACAGAAAAGTCCTGTTTAGATGGCAGGGTCTGGGTGAGTTGACGCAGGTCAGCTAAGGTGAGGCGTTTATTTTCATCTTTAGGTACTGTAGACAATAGAGGAGGCCCTTGACTGTCCCCTTGAGGGAGGTGTCCCGATGAGGTCAGAGGGAGAGGTTGTTGAAGCAGAATCGGAGTCCTTCCCGGTTCGCCTGAAGTTTGCGGTAAAGGATGATAAGAGGTAGTGCAGTGGGAACTGGGGGTCTCCTCCCATGAATGTTCCTGGAGACCAGACAAAGAGATAGAGACGTCTGCACTGGATTCCCAGAGGGCGAGTGGGTGGGGTCTCCCCAGGAGGACCCTGTAGACCAATGCGGAGATGCCCTTTCGATCGGTAAGATAGAGGCATGCCAGGAGTTTCAAGAGGGAGATTTAGTAAGATGTGTGGAAAGATGGTTTGCTGGGACTGCCTGCAGCTGTTGGTCATTTTGAGGTAAGTTCATCGCTAGGTAAGCGCCCAAAAGGGCTGGTTGCAGAGGAGCCACATTAGTATTGGAAGTAGCAGAAGATTGTGACCCTGCATACGGGGTCGACGATGCCACCACTTTCAGAGCGTCAAATGGGTAGGGGGATCCCTCATTGGTGATGGTCTGGGCTCCCAGAGAGGTTGCAGGTGTAGGATGAGTCGGGGGAATGTTTGGGGACCTCCCCCATAATGCAGGGCACTGGATAGTCCAGGAGAGAGGGCAGTGGAAGGGCAGTGTCCCCCATCTCCCCTGCAGTGTATGAAGGTCCCTCAATGCTGCAGGGACACATTGCCTTCCCTGTGTGGAGGCTTGCCCCTGACAGGGTCGCAGGGCTGCAAAAGTTAATAGCCCTCTGGGGGCTGATTGGGATACAGCTTGGTGGGCTGGGGCAGAGGGGAGTTGCGCTCTTATTACTGAGCGTCAGAACAATCGCTGGGAGGACACTGTGGTTGCCCGGCGTCAGGCTGCGCCCCCAGCTAATGGCGGCAGAGCAAGGTGCCGCGGCTGTGGCGGGAACTTCCTCCCTCTTGCTGCGGGTAGCGTCTCCGCTCTCCTGAAGCCGCGGAGGGAGCAGACTGCTGCGCAGCGCTGCTCAGGGACCCGCTGAGCTCCGGCCACATTGGAATGGTGAGCGCAGCGGCACTTGACAGAGTCTGGTCGGACTGCATCAGCGACGGGCGCTGGGACTCACCGCCATTATCCTCCAACATGCGGTCCTCCTTGAGAAGGTGCGGGGGTCCCGGAGGGTGGGAGAAGTAAGCCCCAATGTCCCCCTGTGGCGAGGAGGATCGAGTAGGGGGCTTGGTACTTCTTTTTTTTGTGGATTTGCCCAGGAGTGTGGAACTTGCCAGGCAAAAATTCAGTGAGGACAGGAGAGCTCTGAAAGAAGCGTCCTCACGCCTCCATGTCCAGACCACACCCCGATCAGACTTTTTTTAACGCGGCGACACTAATTATGTGTAAGTTTTTTATTATTATTTATTTCTTTTTATTTGTTAAATGGCAGGAAGTATTAAAAGGAAAAACGGGGGGACCGCGATCAGAGGGAGGAACGGTGGGCAGCACCATTTCTCATTCATTTAGCCACGGCATCCAAGGGGTTAAACAGCACGGAATGGAGCTGGCTCCATTCCGTGCAGTTACCGGTGGGTTTCAGATGCAATTACCAGCTGGCACCTGCCGGCAGTGTAGCGGGTTTGTGTACGATCCCCCTACAAAGCCCCTTACCAACACAGGGACATAAGTTTACGTCCAGTGTCCTTAAGGGGTTACAAGACTTTAGCCACAAAGGCATTTCATACCTGCTTTATGCAGCTTCAGCTTTCAGTGTGCTTAAAAGGGGGTGTGTTTAATTTGTTTTAACTGCATATCATGTGACCCAGCAGGCTGACATCACCATGCCTTTCCTCGCAGTGTGCTCACTCTAGTCAATGTTCTGTTTATGTAAAGAGCTATGAGTAGCTACAATGTAGTTGAGTGGTTAGAGCCTTCTGCCTTCCAACATAGGGGTCCTAGGTTAAAATCCCTGCAGGAGCCAAACATACAGATTTTTTTTTGTCTTAATGCACATACCTGATTGAGGTTCTTTTTTCTTTTTATTTATTTGCACTGTTTGACTAATTACTAAGGAGTACAGAAGACAAAAGTAGAATGACTGCACCTGGGGTTGAACACTCGCTCAGCAGTGAATGTGTGTGATTACTAAGCAGGGAAGAGACTGACAGTAGCCTGAAAGGAGAGGTGATGTCTGAGCATGTGTGGCCAGGACTGAGGAGCTCTAGTCCCTGGTCATATCCCCTGGAGATGAGCTGTACAGTATGTATCACTAAGTTAGCAGGTAAAACAAAAGTGGTACAGAATTTTTAATAATGATGAGTGGTGAAAAAGTTTATTATTTAATTTGCAAGCTTCCCACATCAATTTTACTTTGTGGCAAAACCCCTTTAAGAAGCCATCCTACTCTGCAATCATTACCTGTATTAATTGCACCTTTTGTAACTCATTACTTGTATAAAAGATACCTGTCCACACACATTTAATCAATCACACTCCAACCTCTCCGCCAATACCAAAGGACACCAGGGACAAAATTGTAGACATTCACAAGGCTGGGATGGGCTATAGGACAATAGGCAAGCAGCTTGGTGAATAAACACAAGGTGACTGTCAATCTTCCTCAGTCTGGGGCTCAATGCAAGATCTCGCCTCGTGGGGTAAGGATGATTCTAAGAAAGGTCAGGAATCAGCCCAAAACTACACGGGAGGAACTGGTCAAGGACCTCAATAGAGCTGGAACCGCAGTATCAAAGATAACCGTTAATAACACAATAGGTGGTCATGGATTAAAATTCTGCACGGCATGCAAGATCCACTTGCTCATGCCAGCACATGTACAGAACTGTTTGAAGTTCACCAATGACCATCTAGATCAGGCATCCTCAAACTGCGGCCCTACAGCTGTTGGAAAACTACAACTCCAATCATTCCCACTGTTATAGATTATATAAATGCGTGATGGGAGCTGTAGTTTCCCAACAGCTGGAGGGCCGCAGTTTGAGGATGCCTATTCTATATGATCCAGAGGAGGCATGGGAGAAGGTCATGTAGTCAGATGAGACCAAAATAGAACTTTTTTTGTATCAACTCCACTCGCCGTGTTTGGAGGAAGAAGAAGGATGTATTCATCCCCAAGAACACTGTCCCAACTGTGAAGCATTGGGGTTGGAAACATGATACTTTGAGGGTGTTCTGCAAAGCGGACAGGAAGACTGCACTGTATTGAAGGGAGGATGGATGGGGCCATGCATTGCGAGATTTTGGCCAACAACCTCCTTCCATGAGTAAGAGCATCGAAGATTTATCTGGCTGGGTCTTCCAGCAGGACAATGACCCGAAACACACAGCCAGGGCAACTAAGGAGTGGCTCTGTAAGAAGCATATCAAGATCCTGGAGTGGCTTGGCCAGTCTCCAGACCTGAACCCAATCAGAAATCTTTGGAGGGAGCTGAAACTCAATGTAGCCCAGCAACAGCCCTAAAACCTAAAAGATCTGGAGAAGATCTGTATGGAGGAGTGGGCCAGAATCCCTGCTACAGTGTGTGCAAACTTGGTCAAGAACCACAGGAAACTTCTGACCTCTGTTATTGCAAACAAAGGTTTTTGGGCCAAATATTCAGTTCTGTTTTTCTTTTGTATCAAATACTTATGCAATAAAATGCAAATTAATTATTTGAAAATCATACAATACTATTTTCTGGATTTTTTTTAGATACTGTGTCTCACAGTTAAACTGTACCTAAGAGAAAAATTGCAGACCTCTCCATTCTTTGTAGGTGGGAAACTTTCAAAACAGAGGCTCAGGGCAGAATCTCTGACAGATATATGAACCAGGCCTTACTGTCACTGGTTACAGCTTTATAAAATAGATGTTGCAAAATCTAGCATATACGATGGGCTGCTGATAAGTCTTTGGCTTTGTGTTCTTTTTTTTTTCTATGGTAACGAATGTTACATCACATGAAAGCCTTATGTGTCTAATATATCTTTTCAAAATTTTGTGTTTGTAGCTTATGGCAACAGTGATCTAGGCATGTGGGAAAACAAAATGGCGAAGTCTAAGGCGATATTCAAAGCAAATGGGAGCAGAGGAGTGATAAAATTCTTGTTTCGCAAGGAAAGTCCGTGAAGGATATCTATGGTGATCTGTTGCAGATATTGGGGGATCCATGGCCTTCATATTCTACAGTTAAGAACTGGGTTGCCAAATTTAAAATGGGCCACTTTAGCACCAATGATGAGGAACTTCCTGGACGACCGAGAGTGGTTGTTGTTCCAGAGATTGTCGATGCTGTGCACAATCTCATACTGGAGAACCGACGAATTTCAGCTAAAGGAATAGCAGTAATCATGGGGATTTCTCGTGAACGTGTTTGTGTCATTATCCATGAACATTTGAACATGAGGAAGCTATCTGCATAATGGGTCCCCAAATGTTTGACATCAGATCAGAAAATAATTTTTACATTCCCTGAAAACAATGTATGGCAAAATATTTGGTACCTCACAAACTTAAGTATATTAAAGGGATCCTGTCAGGTGGTTTATGCTGCTATATCTGAGAGCAGGTAGAGGAAGAGAAGCTGAGCTCTCTGAAATATAGGTTTATGTGATTTAAAGCAGGATTACCAAGTAAAAATCAGAGAAAGTACTGTGAAAGTAATGACTCCACCCACATACAGTGATTGACAACTCTATACACACTGAAGCAGGGAAAGCTGTCAGTCACAATATGTGGGCTTGATAAGCAGGACTCCTATTGTCTCTTAAGGAGTCCGATTAGTATTTTCTCTGCTTTTGATTAAGTAATCCTGCTCCAAATCATACAAACTTATATATCACAGAACTCAGCTTCTCTCTTTCTATTACATCCTGCTCTCAGAGAGGGCAGCATAAACCACCTGACCGATTCCTTTTAAAGGGCGCATATGAGAGACATTTGCATCATGGATTCAATTTACAGAAGCCACAAGACTTGGCCATATATGTGGTATGGCAGGTAACAGTGCTTGACCGACTCTACTGGTAAAAAACCTTTTGCAATTCTTTCAGGCTTGACATCAGAAATAGTGCAGCTATTGCTGTCCAAGTGACAAGTCCTGATGAACGTCACTGTAAGTCACTGGAGTAGGATGCCCTTTGTGTCTGTCATATGGTTATTTCCACATGGTGTTTGGCTTCCAATATCAGCACAAGCCACAACACACGTGAACAAAGCCTAAGATTTTACCCCAAATTTCACTGTTAGGCCGTGTTCACACGGCTTATTCACGGCGGATTTGTGCGCCGTATTGAGCGCACAAATCCGTCGGGACTAAGGGGGCGGGGCGGGGCCGGAGCTCCCGGCCCCATAGACAATGCATTGTTTACGGCGAGTCCGCGCCATAAATAATGTGCATGTCACTTTCTCCCCCCGCGGCGGATTTGCCGAGCGGGGAGGAGCGACGGAATCCACTGTTCTCTATGAGAGCAGTGGATTACCGTAATGACTCCGACGGATTGGCGCCGTATTGAAGCGCAAATCCGGCGCGGAATACGGCGCCAATCCGTCGGCAAATAAGCCGTGTGAACGGGGCCTTACAACAATAATGTGTCCTTGCTGAAACAGTAGGGAACTACTTCCCTCTTGGTTGGTCAGGCCCATCTGAGTCCAGCCCCACCCTGAGCGAGAGACTACATGAAATATTCTTTCATTAGGCAAAATGAAATGTTTATCAGAAAGGTTGAAATTTTTATCAGTTTCCATCCAGAGAACTTAGAGTAATACAGAGGTGTGAACTAGCTCCAAGCCAGCCATACTACCTCAAGCATGGGCTTATCTATGTAGACTTTGCACAGGGTTCACTTCAACTTATTGCATGAACTGGACAATTCCTAACTATATTCACTTTTCAGTCCAAAGCTAAACCATAACCTTCAATCATTATCATCTAAAAATGATAGACCAAATCCAAATTTAAGGGGTTAAACACATAGATGACTCACCAGCAGCAACCGGGCACAAAGCTGTTATACTTCTTTCCTTCTTTATGTGGTTGTCTAATATATAAAAAAAAAAAAAAGGATCAGTGGTCAGGACTGTTCTAAAATTAAAGGGGTTGTCTGGATTTAATTAATCAATAAGGCTAAACTGTCTTCTTGTCTTACATTTTTATGAATTTCATATTATTTTTATTATTTACATGGCCGTTCAGAATGACACCCCTTGCTACTACGCACAATATGGAAGCGATGACCTCCTGACTAGCGCAGATGTCCAGTAGATAAATATCTGCTGGACATGCGAGCTAGTCAGCAGGCCATCACTTTTAGGGTATGTTCACATGGCGTGTTGAGTCTGTGTGAACATACGCTTTTAGATACGTGTTTGGATCCGTCTGTTGGACCCCAAACGGACCCAAACACGTATCTTATAAATAGCAATGTGATTTACATTGCTTTTACTATGAAACACGCATCGGCATTGACACGAGTGATCACCGATGCGTCTCATTGCATCCTACGGATTGTCCCAAGAATTGAAATGTCAATTGTTTATTCGAAAGACGCAGCAGGAGCCCTATTTTAAACTATAGGGTGCGATCCTGCTGCATCCAACACGCATCCAAACACGCAGCTGCAGGTTGGATACGGGTTGGATCTGATCGCTGCAGCTTTTTTGGATGCAGTTTTTGGATCCAACATGGATCCAAAATCGAATCCAAACACGGCGTGTGGACGCTCCCTTATAGTGTAGCCGCCCACTGCCCTCCCTGAAACCAGTGTCACACTATATTGCAAAGTGTGACGTTTCATTCAGGGAGGGTGGTAGGTGACTGCAATGCAGAAGTGCTCACCATACTGGTGACTAGTGTGCATGCTTAGCAGATAATTATATACTGGGCATAAACGCTAGTCAGGAGGCCAGCCGCCACTTCTGTAGTATATGCAGTAGTAAGGGATAATGTACCAAACGTAAAGTCATCACTTATGGACATATAAATAATAATAAAAATAAATGTGAAAACCCACATCTATAGACTTTATTGATTTGATATGTATTTTAACCCAGAGTGAGCCTAAGTTACTAAAAAAAAATAAAAATGAACCCAACAACCCCTTTAAAAAAAAAAAAAAAAGCTTGCACTAATCCCAGGAGTTGCCAGCGACATCTAGAAACTTTACTGCAGATAAAGGAATTTTGTGTCTCCTAGCGCTGCAGCTGTGCTAAGAACAGAGCTGTACTTAAAGGGGTTTTGCCAAGAAGTGAAGTTCCTTACCTCTTATCTGCTCAGGAGAGAAGATAAACAAAGCATGAATGGCTGCAGGGTGGAAAGAGAGGGGGTTGAGCAGAGCCAGGAAGCAGGGAGCTTCTCTAATGTTTACTCAAATAATAACATTACAACCAGTGGATTCTCTATACAGCAGATAGCCTCATACACTGCACTTTTCTCCCCAGCCCCTTGCAAGCTCGTTCATATTCTCTGTCATCAGATAAGAAGTGCAAACAGGCAAACGCGGCCAGATCAGCTCCTGTCAGTGTCCTGGTCATGTCTAATGTAAACTTTCAGGAAACTAAAGGCATCTTAGTCAGGCTGTAGCTCTCGGAGGCTTCACTTTTTGTAATCACATATATTTAGAAAAGTGATTAAATACCCAGGAGGATCCCACGTCAACATTACATCGTGGCAAAACCCCTTTAACAACCCTGTTCCTAGAGCAGTCTCTGTAAGCGCCGGTAAACAGAGAAAACCTCTGACTCCCGGAGCTTAACCCTTTGATTGCCGCGCTCCATGACTGCGGCATAATCGAAGGGATTTCCCCTGCTCTGTCGGGTGATCGGGACTACCCGTGACACAAAGGAGCCTTGATAAATGTGGGCCATTGTGTGCTGCCCTGACTGCTGCCTGTTTCATACTGACACAGAAGGTAATGTATTAGCATACATGAATATGCTAATACATTACTAAGTGTAAAAAAGTGTTAAATAGTTATCTCTTAAAGGGGTTTTGCCACGATCTCATTTCATACCTCCTGCATCCAGCTCTTGAGCTCTGTGTGCTCAGAAGGGGGCTTGTTTGATTTTTTGAATTGCATATCATGTGACCCTCCAGGATGACATCACCAGGCCTTTCCTCTCTTTAGTCAAAGAAAGGTCTGTTTATGTGTAGAACTGTAAGTAGCTATATTGTAGCTCAGAAGTAAAACTTTTGCCTCCAGGCACAAGGGTTCTAAGTTCAAATCCCTGCAGGAACCAAACATGTAGATTTTATTTCTCTTTATCAATGCATGGACCTGATTGAGGTTTCTTTTTTATTTTATTTGCACTGTTTGACTAATTACTAAGGAGTACAGAGGACAGAAGTAGAATGACAGCTCCTGGGGTTTGAGCACTCAGTAGCTGCCTGAGAGGAGAGGTGATGTCTGACCAGGACTGAGAAGCTCTCAGCCCTGGTCGTATCCCCTGGAGACGAGCTGTAAACAATGCATCACTAAAGGAGCAGCTAAGACGAAAACGGTTCAGAATTTTTAATAATAATGAATGGTGAAAATGTTTATTATTTAATTTACAAACTTCCCACGTCAATTTTACTTCATGGCAAAACCCCTTTAATGAGATAATAAAAACTTATTAAAGTGTAAAAAAATAAAATCACTAAAAAAAGTAAAAGAAATATTTAATAAAAAAGTTATGGTGCATGCACAAAAAAAGCCTTACACATATTTCATGCATATTTTAACTTAATCCACATTGATAACTCCTCCTGCCGCTGTATTCATGGTACATACACCACTCTCAGGCTCATCCACTCTAACTGCAAAGTGGTACTATACATTTATTTTTGACACCTTTCCTTTTTAGGAAGCGCCTCAGTCTGGAAAATTGCTTGAAACATGCAGAGTTTTTTTTTAACTATGTGGATTCAATAAAAATACCCATGAAATTTGCTTGCAATCGTGACAAGTTGGAGTGCCAACCCATTCTTGTATGTTTGAAGATTACCATTGGTGGATTGACGATGGTCTCACACTTAGGCACATAATATGAGAATTGAGAGTACTTCCCATTGACTGGATACCTGTAGGGCACATTTATTATGGCGGTTGCACCAGAAAATCAGCACAATTTGTACCAAATAATGGCATACATGCTTAACACTACATTTAGGAGGACATGTATGAAGTTCCTCTTTCATTTCATACAGTGCTCTAAAAAAATGAAAGGGGAGCTCTGATTTGTTGCTGTGGGCAACAAGGAAAGTCTTACAACTAGACAGTTTTCATACATGAGGCTCTTATTATCTATTTGTCATAGTTTCTAGACTAAGGGAGTAGTCTCAATAAAAGGGGGGGAGCTTGCAAACACAAAAGGCGACATGTCTCAATACACAGACGCCAGTTTTTTTGTCTATTTTTTGCGCCAAAAGCACTTTTGACGCCATATTCTCGATGTAAAGGAACTATCGTACACCAAAATTAGGCGGATTATACGCTGGACACGACACATTGTAATGTGCCTAAAAATGATACACTCTGTGCTCCTCCATAACACAATGCGTCTATTGAGGCGCATTACATACACTAGTAATGATATTGTACGCGCCTCTGTTGTGCAGTGACCCTCGATAGGCGCATTATATGCACTATCAATCATATGCTATGTGCCGCAATTTGCGCAATGCGCCTATTTAGGTGCAATGCACCTTCTTAGGCGCATTAAGTTTACTATGCAAGGTATACCTGATGCCAGATTTTTGAGAGGATCTGACTTTATTTACTATTTTGCCATAGGCAAACAAACTCTTAACTTACTTTATATTATAGACGAATATATAACTTTTATTGATACCTATTTTAAAATACCATTACCTCTAAATTTTAAAAACTAAGGGCGACATGTATGAAGCTCGCCGGGTCGGGGCGCGCTTTTCCGCTAGTTTTCCGGCGAAATCTGCGCCTGATTTATGTCGGGGCCGGGGCGCGCTCATACATCCAATGTAAAGTCCGCCGCGCCTCGCCAGAGTGTTAGGCGCAGTGCGGGACTTTGGCGCAGTGCGGCGCTGCACCTGAGATTCGCCGCTGGAGGTAGTGCAGTCATCCATGCGGGGAAAAGTCCGCCTCGCCAGTGTGTTAGGCGCAGTGCGGGGACTGAGGCGCAGAGCGGCGCTGCGCCGAAGATTCGCCGTCCGAGGAGGTGCACTCATACATGCGGGGAAAAGTTCCCTGCGCCTCGCCAGTGTGTGGGGCACAGTGCGGGGACATGGGCGCAGTGCGGGACTTAGGCGCCGTGCGGGACTGCGCCGAAAATCTGTTCCGATGCGAGACAGGCTGGAGAACAGCGAGAAATCATTTCACATGTCGGTGCGGAGTATGAATCAAAAATCGCCTTTATAAAGGCGTTCAACATTCTCAGAAAAAGAGCTGAAACCTAAAAAATAAGAAATACATAAAACAAACTCAATTTCCAATATCCTAATACTTGAATTAGGATATTGGAAATTGCCGGGAAATACAGTAATTCAAATTGGCATAAACCGGCCAATCCGAATAGGAGCGACCTTGAACCATTAAAACCTATGGAGAACTATTGACCAATCAGAATCAAAGGCGGGACAGTTCAAAATACAGTAAAAATGCAGAATAGAGCTGATTGGTTGAGCTAGCGGGGGCTTGGCTATCCCAGCCAATCAGAGCGCGAGCTACTTCTCCCATTGTAGTCTATGGAGAGATCGGCGCCATGCAATCTCGTCTCTGCGCCGTGCGGCATGGAGTATGAATAAAAAAATCATTTTTATTAAGTGTAAAATATTCTCTGAAAAGAGCTGAAACCTTCTATAAACATACATTAATAAAATCCCTAACAACGTGTTTGTCGCCGAGACCGGCGCTACATAAGGAATTGCAATAGAGAGAATTGCCGGGAAATACAGTAATTCAAATTGTTTAAGCGCTTCTCATTGGTCGGCATTAACCAGCCAATCAGAATAGGAGCGACAGTGTCCCATTAAAACCTTTGGAGAACTATTGACCAATCAGAATAGGAGCGACAAAGACCCATTATATCCTATGGAGAAGTTTTGACCAATCAAAATCCAAGGCGGGACAGTTCAAAATACAGTAAAAATACAGAAAAGAGCTGATTGGCTGAGCTAGCGGGGGCTTGGCTATCCCAGCCAATCAGAGCGCGAGCTACTTCTCCCATTGTAGTCTATGGAGAGAGCAGCGCACTGAAATCTCGGCGCTCAGCGCCGTGCGGCATGGAGTATGAATAAAAAAATCATTTTGATTAAGTGTAAAACATTATCAGATAAAGAGCTAAAACCTTCTGTAAAAATAAATCAGTTAAATCCCGAACAACGCGTTTGTCGCCGAGACCGGCGCTACATAGGGAATTGCAATAGAGAGAATCGCCGGGAAATACCGTAATTCAAATTGTTTAAGCTCTTCTGATTGGTCGGCATAAACCAGCCAATCAGAATAGGAGCGACAGTGGCCCATTATATCCTATGGAGGAGAATTGACCAATCAGAATAGGAGCGACAGGGACCCATTATAACCTATGGAGAAAAATTGACCAATCATATTCAAAGGCGGGACAGTTCAAAATACAGTAAAAAAGCAGAACCGAGCTGATTGGTTGAGCTAGCGGGGGCTCGTCCAGCTTAGCCAATCAGAGCGCGAGCTACTTTCTCATAGAGTTCTATGGGGAAAAGAAATTCCGAGCGAGCTCTGTGATTGGCTAAGTTAAAAGAGGCGCCGTTATTTGGACCAATGGGAGAGCGAGCGACGCTCCTATGGGTTTTCTAATGCAATCTGAAATAAAACTGTACATGGCCGAAATCAAATTATAAGACTACAGAAGTTGTCCCGATGTGTATATAAAATGAATAATAATATGGGGGTAACGAAAAAAAAAATATTAATTCAATAAAATCATGTTTATTTCTTTATTTTCGTTATCCAAGGATCAATAGTATGGGTGCAACGAAAATAAAGAAATAAACATGATTGTTGGACCACTGGAAATTGGCTGTCCTACATGAAAAAGCTAGAGACCACCGAACGATGGAAGAAAATAAATCAGATTCAATGTATTTAGGGTAAGGAACATCAAGTCCTAGAATACATCTGATATAGTTGTCTATTAAAAATCTGATTAACAGTATTTGTGACTGTTGTGGTCTGTTGTATAAACTTCAAAAGGAAGGAACACACATGGGGCTGTGCCCTACTGGCGGGTCGTTTATGTTGTTAACCCCTTATGTTTGCATCTGATAGATCATTTTTAGAAGAATGGTTAAAGGTTATATTATAAATTAGGACTGATCATTGAACTCACTCAGAACAGGTTCTGAGCACTACACCTAGTTACATTATTTATAGTAATTTAGGATTTGTGTAGAACACGTAATTTACATGAAGATCACTAATGCAGCTCAGAGCGCAAAGCCCATGTAACCTTTATCAGTGAAGGAATGATGCTTATCCAGCCTTTGTCACACTGTGGTATTATGGTTTATAAGTGACCTATTTTTTTAACAAGTAGCTAGAGAATTGTACATGACTGACAGGACGTGTATAGCTCCGTAATCATCAGTGACACCAATTTATAGTGCTAGACTGTTGATTAAACCCTAAATAATGTCCACTAGGGAGATGTGTCAGATGTTGGTTATGTACACAGACACTTCCATAGAAACTGTCCTACTTTAATAAGTGAGTCTGTGTGTACACATATTGTTAGCTGTTCAGAATGGGAAATGTGTATGTAGGGAAAACATACATTATAAATCCCTTATAATATAAACTGACTAAATGATAACAATATTCACTTTATCCACCAGGAGGTACAATGTATAAAAGATAATTATTTCTTAAAGGGGTTCACTCACTGCAATGGTTAGCTCTCAACATGTTGGAAATGGTAAATGAAGACTTTTACTAAATACACTGCTCTTTTGATATTGCCATGGTTGGGAGATAGGAAAGATTTGATTGGCTCTGAGTGCACAAAAATGTTCTCTGGTTATCATTTTGCTCTTCCTTCCTGAATAGACAGAGAGCAGGGAGCGATATTACCATGATTGGAAGAAGCAGAATCTTTATCTCTAACAAGATTAGCTTCTTTGCTTTTGATAAGTAATTATTTTCCCTCCTAAGAGGTCTCTAGCTTTGTTTACTCCAGATTAAATCTCCTACATTTCTGTCACAGTGACAATCAGCTAGTTATAGAGGAGTTAAATATGCTAATCACTGTAATAGAACCATCAACCGCCTGACCAGGCAGTGTGAATCTGAAGCAGACTGTGACTCTGTGAAACATCGTGGTGAGAAAACCCCTTAAATGGGCATCTCAAACTAAGACATACTGCTTTAAAGGGAACCTGTCAGCCAATTCATGCTGTCTGAACGACGGATAGCATGAAATAGCTGCAATCCCAGCAATGTAGGTTTTACCCTGAAATAGTACTGCCTTTCAAAAGTAATACACTCTGTGAATTTGGACCTGTTTCAGAGCGAACCTGCTGCAGCTGGGGAGACAAGTCCAATGTACAGCTTCTACTAGTCCTCTCATCTTAACTGAGAGGTCCCTTCATTTATGCCTATAGTGAAAGGGCTATTAGTTTTACCTCTTAAGGACCAAGCTTTTTTTTTTGGGATGATACCTTAGTTTTTTCCTCCTCGCCTTCCAAGAGCCATAACTTTTTTACTTTTCCATCTATATAGACTTTTGAGGGCTTTCATTTTGTGGGACAAGATTTACTTCATAATGGAGTCATTCCACTTACCCTTGAATATACTGGGAAACCGCAAAAAAATTCTAAGTGGGTGAAAATTATTAAAAACGTACTTGCCCTATGTTTGTGTGTTTTTTTTATGGCGTTCACTCACCAAAATAAATGATGTGTTATTTGTATTCTGCAGGTTGATATGATTCTGGCAACAACAAATATGAAGGGTTTGTGTTATGTTTCTATTTTTCTATTTTTGAAATTTGCGCTGCAGCGCTACTTTCTGCGAGCAATAACTTTTGTGCACTTGCACCCATTGACCTGATTGAGGGTGCATTTTTTGAGAGCTGAAGTGTACTTTTTATTGGTACCATTTTGGGATAAATGTGACTTTTGTGATAATTTTTATTTACATTTTTAGGGGAACCTGAAATGACCAAAACATCACAATTTTGGTGTTTGGGATGTTTTTTTTCTACGGTGTTCAGCATAATGGATAAACTATGTTATATTTTAACACATTGGACTTTTTCGGACGAGGTGATACCAAATATGTGTAACTTTTTTATTATTTATTTTTTTATTTGTAAAATAGCAAAAGGGGGGATTTGAACTTTTAATATTTTTAGTTTTTTACACTTTTAAACTTTTGTTTTTTCACTTTTACTTTAAGTCCCCCAAGGGTGTACAATACTAAAGGATGTACAAAGATGGCGGTTTTACTACTTCCTGCCTGTGCCCCTTCCATAGACTTTCACTTTCCGCACCGGGAAGAAGTGACATGTTACTTTTTTCTTCTGGTGCGTAATATGCGTTGGGAAAAACGGCAGGTAATCATAGCTCTAAATGAGACCTATGAATTACCGTATTTGCGGGCGTATTTCGGGGATATTGCAGTGCTGACATATGCCCCACAAAGATGCCAGTGTGAACATACCCTTGGTGTTATATAGTACAGTTGAAAAAAGATATATGTCCATCAAGTTCAATCAAGGGTGGGGAAAGATTTGGATAAAACGAAGGGTATAGGGAATTTTTTAAGCTTTGTTTCCCCTACTGATGCAGATTTTGGAACCTATATGGCAAGAACCAGGGGTGGAACAGCCGCCGTAGCAGCCACAGTGCCTGTTTCAGGGCCCACCTATAGCCTATCAACCTTCCTATGTGGACCCCACCTATAGCCTAGCAACCTATGTAGGGCCCACCTATAGCCTATCTACCTAGCTACCTGGGGCCCACCTACAGCCTACCTACCTATGTGGGGACCACCTATAGCCCATCTACCTACCTACCTATGTGGGGCCCACATATAGCCTATCTACCTTCCTATGTGGGGCTCACCTACAACTACTTACCTACCTATGTGGGGCCCACCTATAGCCTATCTACCTACTTATGTGGACCCCACCTATAGCCTACTAACCTATGTGGGGCCCATCCACAGCCTATCTACCTACCTACCTGGGGCCCATCTACAGCCTACCTACCTATGTGGGGACCACCTATAGGCTATCTACCTACCTATGTGGGGCTCACCTATAGCCTATCTACCTTCCTATGTGGGGCTCACCTACAACTACTTACCTACCTATGTGGGGCCCACCTATAGCCTACGTATGTGGGGCACACCTATAGCCTATCTACCTACCTATGTGGGGCCCACCTATAGCCAACCTATGTGGGGACCACCTCGAGCCTCTCTACCCACCTACCTAGCTATGTGGGGCCCACCTATAGCCTATCCCCCTTCCCCTGTGGGGCTCACCTCCAACTACTTACCTACCTATGTGGGGCACACCTAGAGCCTACCTATGTGGGGCCCACCTATAGCCTAGCTACCCACCTACCTAGCCATGTGGGGCCCACCTATAGCCTATCCACCTTCCTATGTGGGGCTCACCTACAACTACTTACCTACCTATGTGGGGCCACCTATAGCCTACCTCTGTGGGGCCCACCTACAGCCTATCTACCTAGCTACCTGGGTCCCATCTACAGCCTACCTACCTATGTGGGGACCACCTATAGCCTATCTACCTACCTACCTATGTGGGGCCCACCTATAGCCTATCTACCTGCCTATGTGGGGCTCACCTTCAACTACTTACCTACCTATGTGGGGCCCACCTATAGCCTACCTATGTGGGGCCCAGCTATAGCATATCACACAACCTAAGAGCCCCCCACCTAAAGCCAACCTCGGTGGGGACCACCTATAGCCTATCTACCCACCTACCTAGCTATGTGGGGCCCACCTATAGCCTATCCACCTTCCTATGTGGGGCTCACCTACAACTACTTACCTACCTATGTGGGGCCCACCTATAGCCTACCTATGTGGGGCCCACCTACAGCCTATCTACCTAGCTACCTGGGGCCCATCTACAGCCTACCTACCTATGTGGGGACCACCTATAGCCTATCTACCTACCTACCTATGTGGGGCCCACCTATAGCCTATCTACCTTCCTATGTGGGGCTCACCTACAACTACGTACCTACCTATGTGGGGCCCACCTATAGCCTATCTACCTACCTACCTATGTGAGGCCCACCTATAGCCTACCTACCTATGTGGGGCCCACCTACAGTCTATCTACCTAGCTACCTCGGGCCCATCTACAGCCTACCTACCTATGTGGGGACCACCTATAGCCTATCTACCTACCTACCTATGTGGGGCCCACCTATAGCCTATCTACCTTCCTATGTGGGGCTCACCTACAACTACTTACCTACCTATGTGGGGCCCACCTATAGCCTACCTATGTGGGGCCCACCTCTAGCCTATCCACCTACCTATGTGGGGTCCAACTATAGACAACCTATGTGGGGCCCACCTTTAGCCTAGCTACCTGGGGCCCACCTACAGCCTACTTACCTATGTGGGGACCACCTATAGCCTATCTACCCACCTACCTAGCGATGTGGGGCCCACCTATAGCCTACCTATGTGGGGACCACCTATAGCCTATCTAACTACCTACCTATGTGGGGCCCACCTATAGCCTATCACCCTTCCTATGTGGGGCTCACCTACAACTACTTACCTACCTATGTGGGGCCCACCTAGAGCGTACGGAAGTGGGGCACACCTATAGCCAATCAAGCTACCTGCCTATGTGGGGCTGACCTATAGCCTACCTACCTATGTGGGGCCCACCTATAGTCTGTCTACCTACCTAACTATGTGGGGCCCACCTAAAGCCTACCTACTTACAGTGCCTTGCAAAAGTATTCGGCCCCCTTGAAATTTTTAAGCTTTTGCCACATTTTAGGCTTCAAACATAAAGATATTAAACTTGAATTTTTTTGTGAAGAATCAACAAGTGGGACACAATTGTGAAGTGGAACGAAATTTATTGGATATTTTAAACTTTTGTAAAAAATAAAAAACTGAAAAGTGTGGCGTGCAAAATTATTTGGCCCCCTTAAGTTAATACTTTGTAGCGCCACCTTTTGCTGCGATTACAGTGCAAGTTGCTTGGGGTATGTCTCTATCAGTTTTGCACATCGAGAGACTGAAATTCTTGCCCATTCTTCCTTGGAAAACTGCTCAAGCTCAGTGAAGTTGGATGGAGAGCATTTGTGAACAGCAGTTTTCAGCTCTTTCCACAGATTCTCGATTGGATTCAGGTCTGGACTGTGACTTGGCCATTCTAACACCTGGATACGTTTCTTTGTGAACCTTTCCATTGTAGATTTTGCTTTATGTTTGGGATCATTGTCTTGTTGGAAGATAAATCTCCGTCCCAGTCTCGGGTCTCTTGCAGACTCCAACAGGTTTACTTCCAGAAGGGTCCTGTATTTGGCTCCATCCATCTTCCCATCAATTTTAACCATCTTCCCTGTCCCTGCTGAAGAAAAGCAGGCCCAAACCATGATGCTGCCACCACCATGTTTGACAGTGGGGATGGTGTGTTCATGGTGATGAGCTGCATTTTGTATTTTGGCCAAAAAGTTCGATTTTGGTTTCATCAGACCAGAGCACCTTCTTCCACATGTTTGATGTGTCTCCCAGGTGGCTTATGGCAAACTTTAAATGAGACTTTTTATAGATATCTTTGAGAAATGACTTTCTTCTTGCCACTCTTCCATAAAGGCCAGATTTGTGCAGTGTATGATGATTGTTGTCCTATGGACAGACTCTCCCACCTCAGCTGTAGATCTCTGCAGTTCATTCAGAGTGATCATGGGCCTCTTGGCTGCATCTCTGATCAGTCTTCTCCTTGTTTGATATGAAAGTTTAGAGGGACGGCCGGGTCTTGATAGATTTGCAGTGGTCTGATACTCCTTCCATTTAAATATGATTGCTCGCACAGTGCTCCTTGGGATGTTTAAAGTTTGGAAAATCTTTTTGCATCCAAATCTGGCTTTAAACTTCTCCACAACATTATCACACACCTGCCTGGTGTGTTCCTTGGTCTTCATGATGCTCTCTGCGCTTTAAACAGAACCCTGAGACTATCACAGAGCAGGTACATTTATACATAGACTTGATTACACACAGGTGGATTATATTTATCATCACCAGTTATTTAGGACAACATTGGATCATTCAGAGAGCCTCACTGAACTTCTGGAGTGAGTTTGCTGCACTGAAAGTAAAGGGGCTGAATAATATTGCACACCCCACTTTTCAGTTTTGTTTTTTTTACAAAAGTTTAAAATAGCCGATAAATTTTGTTCCACTTCACAATTGTGTCCCACTTGTTGTTGATTCTTCACAAAAAAATTTAAATTTGATATCTTTATGTTTGAAGCCTGAAATGTGGCAAAAGGTTGAAAAGTTCAAGGGAGCCGAATACTTTTGCAAGGCACTGTACCTATGTGGGGCCCACTGATACCCTATCTACCTACCTATGTGAGGCCCATCTATAGCCTACCTATCTATGTGGAGCCTACCTATAGTCTATCTATCTACCTACCTATGTGGGGCCCAACTTTAGGCTGTCTACCAGCTACCTGGGGCCAGCCTACCTACCAATTAGAATATCAGCCAAAAGGTTTTTTTTTCAGTAATTCAATTCAAAAAGTGAAACTCATATATATAGTCATTACAAACAGAGTGAACTTTTTCAAGTGTTTATTTATGTTAATCTTGCTGATTATGGATTACAGCCAAGGAAAACCCAAAAGACATTATCTCCGAAAATTAGAATAATTAACCCAAAACACCTACAAAGGCTTCCTGAGCATTTTAAAAGGTCCCTTAGTCTGGTTCAGTAGGCGACACAATCATGGGAAAGACCGCTGACTTGATGTCCAGAACGCAATCATTGACACACTCCACAAGGAGAGTAAGCCACAAAAGGTCATTGCTAAAGAAGCTGGCTGTTCACAGAGTGCTGTATCAAAGGATATTAATGTTAATTTGAGAGGAAGGAAAAAGTGTGGTAGAAAAAGGTGCATAAGCAAGCGGGATAACTACAGCCTTGATAGGATTGTTAAGAAAAGGCCATTCAAAAATTTGAGGGAGATTCACCAGAAGAGGACTGCTGCTGGAGTCAGTGTTTCAAGAGCCACCACACACAGACGTATCCAGGACATGGCCTACAAGTGTCGCATTCCATGTGTCAAGCCACTCATGACCAATAGACAACACCAGAAACGTCTTACCTGGCCAAGGAGAAAAAGAACTAGACTGTTGCTCAGTGGTCCAAGGTGTTGTTTTCAGATGAAAGTAGATTTTGGAAATCAAGGTCCCAGAGTCTGGAGGAAAAGTGGAGAGACACACAATCCAAAGCTGCTTGAGGTCTAGTGTGAAGTTTCCACAATCAGTCATGGTTTGGGGAGCCATGTCATCTGCTGGTGTACGTACACTGTGTTTTATCAAGACCAAAGTCAAGCAGCTGTCTACTAGTAAATTTTAGAGCACTTCATGCTTCCCTTTGCCGACAAGCTTTTTGGAGATGGAATTTTCATTTTCCAGCAGTACTTGGCACCTGTCCAAGCTGCCTAAAGTACCAATACCTTGTTTAATAACCACAGTATCACTGTGCTTGATTGGCCAGAAAACTTGCCAGACCTTAACCCCATAGAGACTCTATGCGGTATTGTCAAGAGGAAGATGAGAAACACCATAACCAACAATGCAGATGAGCTGAAGGCTGCTAGCAAAGTCATTCTAAACTTAATGTGCCTGCCCTCGTCAGATCGCAGATGCTATCAAAGCAACCTGGGCTTCCATAACAATGTCATGCCCCATTAATGCAGTCATTCATGCAAAAGAAGCCCCGACCAAGTATTGAGAGCATTTACTGTACGTAGTTTTCATTTGGCCAACATTTCTGTGTTCCAAAAATGTTTGGGTTTTCCTTGGCTGTAATCTATAATCATCAAGATTAACATAAATAAACACTTGGAAAAGTTCACTCTGTTTGTAATGACTCTATATAGTATATGAGTTTCACTTTTTGAATTGAATTACTGAAAAAAATTACTTTTGGCTGCTATTCTAATTTATTGAGAAGCACCTGTATTTGGTTTCCAGCTATAGCCTACCTACCTACCTACCTGGGGCCCACCTACAGCCTACCTACCTACATGGGGCCTACCTATAACCTAACTACCTATCTTGGCCCACCTACAGCCTACCTGGGGCCCACCTACTGCCTACCTATCTAGCTACCTGGAGCCTAGCAACAGCCTACTAGGCTACATGGGGCCTACCTACAGCCCACCTATCTAACTGGGGGCTGCTTTCCTAACTAGGGACTAACTACTGCCTACCTACTTACCCCAGAATGTGCCTCTAAGCTATGGCCTTTACCTGCTCTTCCACCCATGGTAATTTTGTACAGAGTTTGGGGGCAGTGAGGGAGGTGCTGGAAAAATGAGGATTCTCAGATATTTCTGTCCAAATCTGCAGGGACAGCAGTGGTGGCCAGAAGAAGTCATCATGGGGGCTGGACTGGATGCAGAACAAAAGGGAAAGTCAACAAATCTTCAGAGAAACGTCACCTGTGAGTCATAAGATGTCACAGCACTGTAATCACAAATGTCTGTAGAGTTTGTGTATAGAGGCAATATACAGGTTGCAGAGCCTGTGTACACTGGTATCTACCACTATATGGTCACTGTATGGAGGTAATGTACAGTCTGCAGAGCCTGTGTACACTGGTATATGCCATTATGTGGAGGTAATATATGGTCTGCAAAGCCTGCGTACATTGGAATCTACCACTATATGGTCACTGTCTGGAGGTAGTATTCAGTCTGCAGAGCACCTGTATACAATTGGCATATACTACTATATGGTCACTATATGGCGGGAATATTGGTCATTGTATACTGATCTTTATTCAGTAATAATATAGGGGTATTACTCAGTCACTATGTGGTGGAAACTTCTGATCGCGTTCTGGCGGTATAATCAGGTCCTTATGTAGTAGCGTTATTGGTAATGTTTGGTAATGTTGTTCTTGGTATAGTTGGATTTGTTTTATAGCAGTATGATGGTGATATGTAAGGTGAGGTGTTTGCTCCTTGTATTAACTAGTAACTGCATGACTATTATTAAGAGGTTTGTGATGGGGTGGGAGGTCATCATCCAAAAGCTTGTTATGGGGCTCAGGCTTCTCTATAGTTATGCCCATGGCAAGAACCAATCTGCCCTAAATTAATATTTAATTTCTTATCCAAAAATTGCCATCAGACTGTATTTAGACATTTGATACAGCTACGTAAGTATTAATACTATTTAGTAGTTAGTGGTTATCTAAGCCTTTCTTCAAACCCTTAACTGTTCTTGCTATGACCAGCTCCTCAGGTAGGCTATTTCACAGATTTACAGTTCTCTTGGAAAAGACGTTTTTTTTTTCCCAGACGATGGGAATTCCTCTTTGTTTTTTGAGGAGGTTTAACATGAGGCACCTTTTCCCCATACTTTTTTTAGGGGCTCTTTATATACTTATATAAATGAATCATGTCTCCCCAGAGCCGTCTTTTCTCAAGACTAAATATGTTTAATTATTTTAACCTTTCCTCATAGCTAAGATTCTCCATCCCCCTTATTAGTTTGATTGCTCATCTTTGTACTTTCACTAGCTTCATTTCATCCTTTCTATAAACTGGAGCCCAGAACTGATTAGCATGTTCTAGATGAGGACGTACCATTGTTTTATATAGTGGCAATATTACATCCCCGTCCCACGAGTCCAGGCCTCTTTTAATACATGCCAATATTCTGCATGCTGTTCTGTAATTTATTATCTACAAGTACATCCAGATTCTTCTCAACAAGCGATTCTCCCAGCATGCAGATTATTAGTATCTAGATGCAGAACTTTGAACCACATTGAACCTTATTTGCCAATTGGATGTCCAAACACTCAGTGTGTCCAGGTCTGCTTGCACTTTATGAACATCTTCCATAGATTACACTACCCTACATAGCTTGCAAACATAGAAACGGTGCTATCAATCCCCTTCCCTATGTCATTAATAATAAAATTGAATAAAAAAAGTACCCAGAACTGAGCCTTGGGATCACAACTTATAATCAGGGACCATTCAGAGCCGAAATCATTCTCCACCACTCTTTGAGTACAACCCGATAGCCCGTTTTCAATCCAGTTTCACACTATTATTTCTAACCCTAAAGACTTTAACTTACCCAATAAACGTTTATGAGGGACAGTGTCAAAAATCTTTGCAAAGTCTAAAAACACTAAGGACGAGATGTCCGAAAATTGGCGGTGCTACGTCAATTTTTAGGCGCATTAAATAAGTGTAAAGTTCGCCAGAAAGTCTGACCCTATGAAAAATCTGGTGTCAGATATACCTTGCATAGTAAACATAATGCACCTAAAAATGATGCGCTGTGCGCCTCCATAACGAAATACGCCTATTGAGGCACATAGCACATCATTACGAGTGTATATGTGTTAGGCGCTTTACAAGTATGTGTTAGGCGCATAACATATACTTGTAATGATAAGCTATGCGCCTCCGTGCGTGATGTGCCTCAATAGGGGCATTACATATGCGTCTAATGATATGCTCTGTGCCGCGATTTGCGCTAATCGCGGCACAAAACATTTCATTGGTAGAGTATGTAAAGCCCCAATTTAGGCACATCGCGCATGGAGCTTAAGTATATGAAATGCGCCTAACACATACTAGTAATGCGCCTAACACATACTTGTAAAATGTGAAATGCGCCTAACACATATACACTTGTAATGATGTGCTCTGCTCATTCCGATATGGAGACGCACAGCGCATCATTTTTAGGCACATTATGTGTCGGTCCCGGCATATAATGCGCCTAGTTTTGGTGTTCTACAGTTCATTTACATCCAGAATATGGTTTTTGCGCAATATAGACCAAAAAACTGGCGTTGGAGTCTTGGGAAATGTCGCCCTTAATCCACAGTCGCCCCACTATGCAGACCTCTACTAAAGTCTTCATAAAAACAGATCAGGTTGGTCTTACCATGGTAAAACCATGCTGGCAAAATAATATTTTCAGCCACATGTTCCTTTATATAGTCCCTAAAGAGGCCCTCAAATATTTTTCCCCCAATAGACGTTAAACTTGTTTTATAATTATCTGGACAAGACCTATAGCCCTTTTTGAGCCACATTTGCCTTTGCGCCAGTCTTCTGGCACTATAGCAATCACCAGAGAATCACTGAATATTCAATTTAGTTAATTTAACTTGACTTAATTAATTATATCAGTTGATGTATTAGCCGTAATGGCACCGCCAACATCAGTCCTGGCACTGCCTACATCAGTACTTGCACAACTTACATCATCTCCTTTCTACATGATCAGTTCTTATCTTCCCTAGATTAACAGATGGTCAAGATGGTGACTCCCTGATGTGTCTTATCAACAACACAGGAGCTTGTTTATGTTTCTTACTGACAAAATTTAATTCTTTAGAGCTCTGTAGCCTTCGACCCTGTTGTTTAACCCCTTCCTGACAGTTGATAACAATAATATGGCTCTAAGTTTTTTTTCTTCTTCTCCTTCCAAGAGCAATACCTTATAAAATTTTCCATCTGCATAGATATATGGGGGCTTTTATTTTGCAGGACAAGATGTACTTTCTAATGGTGTCATTTACTGTACCATAGAATATACTGGAAAACCGCAAAAAAATTCTAAGTGGGGCGAAATATGAAAAAAACTTACTTGCGCCATGTTTGCGGGGGTTTAGTTTTTACGACGTTCACTCTTTGGTGTAAATGATGTGTTATCTGTATTCTGCAGGGTGATCTGATTCCGGCAATACCAAACATAAAGGATTTTCGTTTTATTTTAGTACTGTTAGGGTATGTTCACATGGCATCTTGCGGCGCGTACCTATGCGCGCCACAAGACACCGTGTGTTTAGAAGAATGCGCTGATCAGCCCCATTCACGGCCGGCCCAATTTACTTTCATTATCCTTGCCGCGTATACGCTGAAAAGAAGTGACATGGCACTTCTTTCCTCCGGCGTTCAATACGTGGCGGGGAAGATGGCAGGCTCTCTATGAGAGCTATGATTACCGTAATTACAGGATGTATTTCGGGGCGCTTTGCAGAGCAATTACGACCCGAAATATGTCCTAATAGACGCCATGTGAACATAGCCTAAAAAAAATCTGCAATGCCATTTTCTGCAACCAATAACTTTTTTGTACTTCCACCTATGGACCTGAGTGAGGGTGCACTTTTTGCGGGCTGAAGTGTACTTTTTAGTGATACCATTTTGGGATAGATGTGACTTTTTTGATCACTTTTATTCATTTTTCAGGAATAAATTTTTTTTTCTTCCATGGTATTCAGCGTATGGGATCGCATAAATATAAGCAGGTCCACGTTCAAAGGCAACATATATATATATACAGAGTCCCGTGTTTGGTTCACAGAGGCAGGTTCTCCATACCTGCTGGCAATGCTTATAAATAGTAGTAATGGAACCAATAAAAATTTTCAAATACTTTAATCATTCCTTTTAAAACAAGTCTCACTGACATTAGTCCATTCCATATAGAGTGTCAGACAATATAACAATACAGTAGGAAAACCCCAGTATTTAGTCGCGGCCATCCATGCCGTTCAACGTATCAGTCCATTAGTAGCTCCCACCTCATGGAGCAGGAGACGCCGATCACCAGAGCGGGCAAAGACGCACAGCAACTTGAGCGTATGGGATAAATGATGTTATATTTTAATAGATTGGACTTTGGACTTTCAGGGATGGGGCGTCTTGAGCGGCCGCATTTTGCAAAATGCTCTGAGCAGTCTGGCTCCATGGATTCTAAGAGCCATCCGACATCGTTGAGCTCCCTGTTGAGACCAGGGATACTCACTAGCCATTAGCCCATAAACCACCGACTTCATCTATGATCCTGTCCTGACACAGAAATACATGTCACTGAGTTCAAGGCCCTGGCGCCATCTTGGCCTACGTGACCACAGCACACTATAACTAGGGGACTTACTCATCTCTTCCATCTTTTCCCTCCCCTGTCGAATTCTCATCCCAGTGGCTGCAATGTTGGTCTAGGACCCCTTTGTAACCCGCACAGTCAACCACTGGGCCTGCAGTCTCCTTGTTTGTGTGAGGACGTCCAGCGGCCGTGCCGCAGTCATCCTCCTGCCTGCCCCGGGACTGCACTGAAACATGCAAGTCTATTCTGTCTGCTGTTCTGGGCTACCGGTTTGCTTGCCACCACCGCTGTGGATCCTCACACCTGGCCCAAGTTAACTTAACTTTAAATCTTTGGATAGTTACTTGCTAAGAGCCCCTGTGAGTATGCCTAGATCACTAAGACGTCCACCGCAAGAGGCCGCTACAGCTCTAACTTCTCATCCTGCCACAGTGCCAGAACTCATGGCTGTTCCTCCACAACCAACATCCATCAATCAATCCTTAGAGGATTCTCACCCTTCAGCTTCTTCTGAAGACACCACTATGCCCGCAACATCAGATTCATCTGACTCCTCACCCTCACATGAACTCCAAGCGGCTGCAGTCACACAAGAAGCGTCACACTTGCTTATGCCTATGTTGGATAAACAATTGGACTTACTACACATTTGAATTAACTCGACCTTATTCCAAGTCACGACCCTAACACAATGAATGGGGGAAATGGAGGACAGAACGACTCAGTGTGAGTTAGACATCTCTACGACTGTTAACTCCATCTCCACACAGGAATCAATCATTCGATCTGTCCAAGAAAAAATTTACGATAATAGTGGAAGATTCGTGGGCATTCCAGAAACGGTCAAAGGTGATGACCTGACCAACTTCTTGGCTTCTGACCTCCCTAAAGCTCTGGGTCTATCTCTGCAGAGCCATCCGTGAGCAACAATTCTTTTTTTCAGACCCTCAGAGAGTTCTGTGCCATGAGATGCCATGTTGAACTTCCAGTGACCGGTATGAGAGAGTGTGTGTGCGATAACACCAAATTTAATACACCTGCTCCGCATTTACACCTGAGACCTTGTAACACTAGTGAGTCACATGACACAGTGGAGGGAAAATGTCAATTTGGGCACAATTTGTCCATTTTCACATTGATGGCTGTGTTGAATTATTTTGAGAAAACTTTGAGATTCTCGGTTCACATATTTTGATCAAAAAATGCTTAAGCTGCCCACGACTTTCAACGTGATCTCAGGTCGGGCAGTCCTATGCTATCTTTAGCTATCAATAGAGCCAAATCCAGGCCTCTCACTCGACCTCCATAATCCAGAGAGGAAAAAAATAAAAAAACACCAAACCTGCAAGCTGCACTTTTATGACAGCCTGTGAAAGTGGGTGTAGTCCAGAAAACCAAAATGGAGGCACCCTTTCCTCCCCATATAGATTAAAAGCAATATACACCAAATACAACGTATGGTTCTGCACAAAAAAACATTTCTGAAAAAATAATATGCAAACCTGGGTTTATTTATTTATATATATACACACGCACACCACTACCAGCGGCACACGACTGCAAAAAGGGAAATACATTACATGGAAATCCCTAAAGAAGCATTTATGCTATCTATCATACATGAAAAAACTTTGAGATTCTCGGTTCACATATTTTGATCAAAAAATGCTTAAGCTGCCCAAAATATGTGAACCGAGAGTCTCAAAGTTGGTATTCTAGCCAAAAAAATGGTGAATTTATCAACCATTTGTACATATTTTAGTGTACAAAAGTTGCAAATTTCATGCAGACTGCATTTGCACAACATTTTTTAACTTTTTCCAGAAAAGTGGTGTAAATTGTAGCTAAAATCTATTTCAACTTATAGCTAGTATAACAATTAGTTGTAGGTGCATGTACATGTCAGCAATGAAATAATTATTAACCCATTCAGATCACCACTATTTTGGGAGGTTTAGTTTTTATTTTTTCCTCCCCGCCTTCCAAGAGCCATATTTTTTTTATTTTTGCAGCCAAATAGCCGTATGAAGACTTGTTTTTTTTTGCAGGAATAGATGTACATTTTAGTGCTGCCATTGACCATAACATTATAATGTACTCCTCCCAAAAATTATATGTGAACATGAAAAAAACCCAAATGTGCTATTTTTGCAGGGATTTTGTTTGGATTTCGTTTTTATGGAGTAAACTCTTCAGTGCAGATGATGTGTTATCTGTATTCTGTAGATTGATACAATTCTGTTGATGCCACATATAAGGAAAATGAGCCTCTGAAAGCAACTGATCACTTAGGAGCAGTAATGATACTGTAATAACGTCTGTTTACAACTGTCAAAGAATCATGCTCCCCTTTAATTTTTTCAGAGCTCTATATCAAATGAAAGGGGAGCTCTGATTAATTGCTATGGGCAACAAAGATAGTCTTAGACCTAGACAGTTTTCAAACATGTGGCCCTAAAAACTGTTTTGGGGATAACAGGGTTATCTCCAACAAGACATGGAGCCTGGAGTTTTTCTACTTGAAACCATCCTACATTATAAGGGACACAAATAATTAAATAGGAATTACCCTTCCCATTTTATAATGTAATCAGCCAGTCAGGGACAAAAAAATACCCTAATGAACTGATGAGCAGCTCTGAAACCTGAACCAATTATGCAGGTTATAAATTATGGTTTCCACAGGGAACCTGCCTTCACAGCACGGAATTTCAGCCATCAGCTGAGCTGAGTTCCATTCTTCCTTCCTTGCTTCCAGAAGACAATCTATCTTTGTAAGTGTTAAGTATTTTTTTAATGACTTGAGAGTGGTATGATGGTAAAACTTGAGAGAGGTAGCACTTCATCACAACTCCACTCCCAGGATACAAATCCACAGAGAATCTGACTAGAAAACATTCCTGTAATTTTCTCCTTTTTTATTTTATGAATGTAATTGCATGTATGTATATTACATTATCGTACCTTTCTTTTTTGTACTTTATAAAAGCACTGTACCTTTTCTCTATTAAAGCTTTAAACTTTAATATGTTTGGTCCTTGTATGTTCTCAAAATCCATACAGTTCTAAAAAAAAGTTAATTAGGAAAGCGAATAAAGGGTGACAAATGCAATTAAAATCCAAAGGCTAATTTATTTGTATCCATAGATATATTAAAAAAGTGAAAAGAGGCAAGGTAGAAAAAGCATGTGCCGAGACACCATACTCGCCGACGCGTTTCTGGCACTACGTGCCCTTAGTCATGGCTAGATTAATTGCAAGACTCCTCAAGTTAAATACATGCATAAATCAAGTAAAATCATCAACTCACCTGTGTGGTTCAAGCACAGCATATAATGAACGCTATAGTGGTAAACGCACTAAGTTGGAAGTACATCACGTGACCGGAACTACCTCACAAAATTGTGAGTCTGCACGTTAAGAAAGAGGAATTCAAACCTGGCAATGGCATCTGCGGACATGCAAACAAAGCAAGTCTCAATAGAATGAGCGAATGTATTGTCTGTGGTAAAGATAAAAATATACTCCCACCATGACATAACTAGGTTGGCCAATGAGGGCGAACTGTGTTGTACATGCCGCTGGAGCAGGGGACGTGCGATCAGGGTGTTTCTCTATTATCCTGCAACATACAGGTGAGCTGATTCTACATTTTCCTTTTGATAGTCTAAAAATCCATAGCCTTGGTTAAACTGTTTTAACCCTGTGACTGCTGCAGAGCAGTGCATTACCGTTTAACCATGTGAGTGCCTGAGAGTGGTGTTTGTTGGTTTCAGAGTTCTACCCTACTTTTCTTTTGAGTATCGTGGAAGGTGGCAGTAGCGGATATTTTGGGGTGAGTGCAAATAAAATTCAGTGGAAATAAATCAACTCTTTTACAGTGTCCCCCATCTCACGTGCTGGTAAGTGTGTATGTGACACCACACTTGTAGAGTTTTCATTATGTTTTAGTACTTAAAAAAAATCTCATTAAAAATTTTTTTCTGCTACCAATAACTTTTCTGTTTTTCCGTGTATGGACCTGGGTGAGGATGCTTTTTTCAGGGGCTGAAGTATAGTTTTCATTGGTACTATTCTGGGATACATGCAATGTTTTGATCATGTTTTATTTACATTTTTTGAGACATGAAATCACCGAAAAAAAAACCCCAGTTTTTGCCTTTGAAAGTTTTTTCAGATTTGTGTTATATTTTAATAGATTGGACTCTTAAGAATGCAGTGATACCAATTATGTATAACTTTTTAATTTTTTTATTTGTAAAAGGGAAAAAGGGAGGTGTTTGGGACCTCATAATTTTTTATTTAGAAATTTTTTAAAACCCTTTGGGGGAATGCATGAAATTTGTCTTTAAACCCAATTTCATGCGCATAATAGGGATAAAATGCACCTGATTTAGACCCCTCTCTACAGGGGTCATAAATTAGGTGCATTCTAGCGCTTGACGACAGTTTGGCTGGTATACCACTTTGAAAGTGGTTTTCCCTGTTCCAACTGTAATGCGCCCGAAATGCGTAGCAAGCTATTAAAATCTATAGCTGCGCAACGGGTTTTTTTGTGTCCCCCGCCCTCCCCTGAAGGGGGCACATTACAAAGCGCCGAGGAAGTTAATCCCCCGGGGAGTGGGGTGCGGGAGTTTTAAAAAAATGTATGAAAGGGATGCCCCCTGAAATCGGGTTGAAAAGAGCCAGATATCGGGGCAGCCCTGTTCATGATGTCGCCTTTGTTTTTTTTTTCTTTCAAAATTATACCTCTAGGGTATTTGGGACCAAAAGGGGGCAATCACTTTCTTATACGGAGTTTTATTGTCCCTGCCTAGGGGAAGGGTGTAATGGGTGTACCGACAAGATAGCTACGATGGCCTCCATAGGCCTTGGCTATGGAAACTGTTTGTCCCCGCAATTAATTCCCATTCTTTTAGAACCCGAAAGGCCGAGGGTTTGCGGCGTCTAAAATGAGCCCACTCCATACACCTTTCACGCTATTTCGATTTGTGGGTGCTTCCAAATGATTGAAGAGGATAATATGCAAAAAAAGGCAGTTCTGCCTTTGTCATCTTTTTTCTTTCTTTTGGTTCTTTCACCGATTGTCATACCACTAAACGGAGGTAAATTATAAGGTTTACATATACATTCTCATTTGAGAAAATTGTATCCTGTATTACAAATATGATATAAATATATTAATGTGATATAAAATATTAATCTAAAATGATAACTGAGGCTGATGACTTATTTATAATGTACAGTCGTTTCAAAAGTTACAATATTAATTGGTTTCAGGGTAGCTGTTGTATATTAAAAGTATTGTAGCTTTAATGGCTCTTCTCATCTCCTTATTTCCTGGTTTGCAGCTGAGTGTTTTTGAGTATATTTGGAAATGAAATGAAGAGGAACTGCGCAAGTGCAGTCCTCTCACCATTTCAACCAGTTGTAGGGCCCCTCAAGGGGTCTTTAGACTGAAATAAGAACAACCTTTAAGACCTAAAATCTTGGCGTATTTGGCCCCATGTGCAAAGCCGCATTTTTTCCATTTTCGCGGCCAGCATGTAGCAAGCTATGAGCTGGCCACTGTTCTTAAAATTTTAAAGGGAGAAAAGAACCCACTTAACCCCTTGACTCATGAAAAACTAGAAATAGTTTTTGAACCCCCAAAACATTAGCCCAAAATAAATATTGAGATAAAAGAAAGATAGTAAGATGTGTTATACAGATACAAGTCCTTAGATATTACAGTAAAAAACAACTGTTGAAAGCTTTAAATCACTATGTAAAACACCATTTTTTCAGAATACTATACAGGCAAAGAGCAGTATAGAACATGTAGTAGTGCACCATACTAAAGAGAGATTCTACTTGATCACTAATCAGTGTATTCACCCCCTTGGTTTTTCTTTGGGCTCATACCCCCACTAAAAACCCTTTATTAATTGGGGGGCCCCGGGCCCGTTCCACACTCCCCAAAAACCCCAAGTTTTTTTCCCCAAAAATCCCCCCCTAAAAACCCTTTTACTTTCCCCAACCTCTTTCGGCAAAATGGGAGGAAAATAACCCGTGTCTTTAAAATTGTTGTAAATGGGGTGTAACGCCCGGGAGGTGGCCCCGGACCCCCGAAGCCCATGATAGCTAAGCCCGCCAGGGGAAGGGAATCTAAGTAGCCCCCGGTTTTCAACGGGCCCCCCGCAAAGCGGGATGGACTTGTGGGGGTGAGGCTACCGGTGTCCCCCCTGACGTGTTTTGGATGGCGGCCGGGTGCAGGTGGTACAGGGGTTAGTCCGAGATTAGTCGTGGGCAGGGAAGGTCGGCAGGCGGCAATGGTTGGAGTTTAGAAAAAGTAGCAAGAGGTCTGGTACACGGTAGGGGGGAAAACATTAGGAAAGCTTTGCTAAGGAGGAGGCAAATAGATCCGGGGGGTGATTTGGGACGTGACCAAAGTAGGGGAAAAACCCAAAGGGGGGTGGCCCCTTTAAAACTCGAGAACGAGCGACGCCGCCCCGGCGGGAGAGGGCGGGGAGGCACAGGAGGGGGTCAGGTGAGTCCCCGGGGGCGCGGACCCCGGCTGTCCCGCGGCCAGCGGCGGCACCCGACCCCCGGGGGGCGGCCCCCGGGGGGGGGGGGGGGGGGGGGCCACGGGTGTGCCCGCGGGCCGAGGAGCGGAGGGTACCACGACAGTGTGAAGAATGACTATTGTATATTGAAAATATTTTATCTAAAGGACATTGTAACTTAGGGGACTGGTGTAAATATACAGGCTCGGACTGGCCCACAGGAGAATAGGGGAAACCCCCGGTGGGCCCCTGAGCATGGTAGACCTAAAGTTGTTTTTTTATTCCATATACATCTTCAGAAGAGGCAAAAAAGCAGAGGAAGAGAGGCAAAAAGCAAGGGGCAGATTTATAGGAGGCATCTACAGACATTTTACATTTAGCTGTAGGGTGGGCCCCTAAAATGAACCCCACCGGTGGGCCCATAAAAACTCTGCTGGTGGGCCCCTAGAGTCAACTCCACCTGTGGGCCCTAGGCACCCCAGTCCAACACTGTATATATAGAAAATGAGGTGTCTACTTATTTACGTATATGGTAATCTATGTAATGTTTTCCGGCCGCAAGGCTAGAAACGTCCAAGTACAGGGGATCCACAGGGCCCACCACGGGCAGAGATGGTAATACTCGCGGCAGGTAGCCGAAGTGCAGGACACGGTGACGGAAAAAACGGATTTCTGTAGCTGTTTGACGGATGCACAGTCCCAGGGTGATACAGATAGACAGGGTTTCCAGGTATCAAGCAGGTATTAGCTGAGTGGTGCAGCGACAGGAGTTCATCAGGTAGAATGTCGGGAAACCAGCAGATAAAAAGGTGCGCGGGGGACAGACGGGGTTTAATGCGGGAACGTTCAGAAAAAGTTTAAAGGCCCAAAACTAAAAAAACCCGGGGGGGTTTAACGCAGCAGGAGTGCAGAAAGGCGCTTCAGCAGCAGGGGGTTTAGCTTAGGGAAGAACACCAACAATCTGACACAGAGCCGGGGAGGAATTTCCCTTTTTAAAGGCAAAGGGTCACAGGTCAAGGCGGGGAAGGGGAAATGAGTGTAAAATTTTCCGCGGGGGTGGTGCATGCGTGCGTTCCCCCCTTTGGGGTGCGCACAACGCGGGGGGAAGCCAACAGGGGAAAGCCCACCCCTGGAAGAAAGGGCCCCGGGGAACCAGGTGGGGTTTTTGCGAGCGCGGGGAGCAGGTCCCGGAGCATACTGAAACTGCCGCTGAAAAGCCCCCGCACAGGGACCACAGGGGCACGGACAGGGACCGGGTTTCCAAAAGGGCAGGGGCCCACGGGTGATCGTGAAAAACCTATCCCCCTATTTTATGGGGAGCTTTGGAGGGGAAAAAATTTTTTGGTGGCACAAATGGGGTAAAAACTTCGGGGCGGGCCCCCTGTATGGGAAAAAAAAAAGGGGAAGGGCACTTTAAAGTGTGGGGAACCAAGGTAAAAAAATTATTCGGTTGGGCCCTTGATGCATTTTTCCCCAAATAAGTGAGGAGTAGTGTTGAGCGTTTTTTATCGAAAAAAGTTAAATTTGGAAAGGGTTTTTTTATGGTGATGGGAAAATTTCCAGTCATGCGTTTAATTTAAAAGGTTTTAAAAATCTGTAAAATCTTTTATTAAGACCCGCCCCCTTTTTGGGCTTCCTGAAATTTTTGGGCCCCCCAGGAAATGAGATTAAAGAATAGGGGCAGGGTGGAGTGTTTTGCGACCCCCAAATGATGGGATGTGTATGGTTGCGATTGGCGGAAAAATCAAAATGACCCCTTTTTAAATTTGGGAACGGGTTTTTCCCTGTTTCAGCCTAAAGTGTTCTCAGCGTTCATAGGGATAGGACCTGGCTTCCCTGTGGAAAAAACAGCTCAGGGGAAATTAAAAATTTTTTCTATTTCTAAACCCCAGAAAAACTCTCTATTAGCTGTGACCCTTTTCCAAAATTTAGTTAAAATTAGAGATTTGAACATTTTTTAGTTAGCTAGAAAATTTTAAAAGCAGCATTTTCCCGCTTTTAAATTCACGGCGGTGGGAGGGGGGGGGGGGGGGCCCCCGGGGCGAAACAGACAAGCTCTATCTATAAAGAAAACATGGTTTAAAAAGTTCAACAAGACTTATTTGTAGACTTTTGTAGGGGGAATTCTTTATTTTTAAAAAGTTTGCTATTAAATATTTCCTGGATTTTGGGGGAGCCTGAACTTATATTGGATCACATTTTTTCTAGTAACTGCGGGGTTCTTTTTTTAAAGGCTGAAAACTCCACTTTTATTATCAGTATACATTTCAGATAGGTTTTTAAATTTTACCATTACCCCTTTTAAACTGTTGTATATCCCCCTTCCCACTTAAAATTAAAATCAGCAATTTGAGTCAGCCCCCCCAAGGTTTTTTGTTGTTACCTTTAATTTTTCCCCCCTTGGTTTTTTGATTTTCCCAACCCAGTTTGCGAAAGGAAAATCTTAAAACAAACATACCCCGGTTTAGGGGTAAAAAAAACCTTTTTTCAAAAAAATTTTACTTTTTTTTTGATTTTTGCGCCCCCCAGCCATGTTCATTAAAGCAGCTTTACGTAATCTTAAAACGTTTTTCCCTATTTTTCACCGGTAAATTTGGGAAAGGTGCAAAAAAAAACCCGTTTATTATTTAAAAACTTTTAAAGTTGGTTTTTTTTGACTTTTGCGCCCCAGCATGTTTTTGACCCCAGCTTCTACTTAAATCTTAAAAACCCAATTTTTTTATTCCCCACAGGGGGGGAAATTAAAAGGTGCAAAAAAAAACCGTTTATTATATCAAAACTTAACAGTTACGTTTTTTTTGGACTTTGCCCCCCCCAGCATTGTTTTTGGGACGAAGCATCTACGTAAATTTTAAAAACAAAAATTCTATTTTAAAACCAAGGTAAAATTAAAAGGTGCAAAAAATCCCTTTATTATAAAAAAACAAAAACAGATAGGGGTTTTTTGGGGCTTTTCCCCAGTCCAGTTTTGGGTTGATAGACCCCTTGCAGTTAAATTTAAACCCCCAGCTTTTTTGGGTTTTTGTTTAGGGGTTTTGAGAATAGCTGTAAATTTCCCGTTTTTTTAATTAAGAGATTTTCCCAAAAACTTTTCCCAATCCCTTCTAAAAATTTTTATATTTCTGAACATGGAGGGGAAATGCGGTGGTAAGGGGAGAAAAGGAGGGGGGTTTGCAAAAAGGAGGTAGAGGTTGGGGAAAAGAAAGGTGCCCCTTCCCCGTGGGGGCGAAAAAACACGCATGCCAGCCGGAATCGTCAGTTGCGGGCCCCCTTTCGGGGCCTGAATCGCGGGGTTTCGGGGCCTGGGGAATTCTAAGGGTAAAAAAACCACTTTCCCCAAAAATCGTTTTTCCCGGGGGTTAATGCAACCTGAAGCACCCTTCTTTAAAAGTAGCAACCCCTTTGTTTTGAGAAAAAACCCATTTAATAAAATTTAAAAAAAAAAGAGAAACAAAGCTTTGGTGGGTTTCCCAAACCCATTTTAAAAATGTTTTTTATTGAAAAAACTCCAAAAAAACTTGCATGTAAAAAAAATAGCTGGAAAAAAATTTCCTCTGAATTGAAACAAGGGGAGGTCGGGAAAACTTGACCAGTTGTAGGTTTTTCAGGGGGACAGGGGTTTATGGAGAAGGGGGACAGGAAAAAAAATTTCCCGAGACCATTTCCCCCAGCACGTTGAGTAAAATGAAAAAAAGAATCCCAAGATAAAGGGCCCCCTGGGTGTAAAGGGAGCTTTAAACCCCCCGAAATTTCCCAAGTGAAGTAAATTTGGGTCCCCCTCATACGGAGGGGCAAGCGTACCCGGGGTATTGACTGTGTAAAGGGAAAGGGTGGAGTTTTTACACTTTCCGCTTCCGAAATCGGGTTTTCAGCCGACGTTTTTTTGCTGCGTCTTAAGGGCATTTTAAACCTGGTTTTTAAAGATGACGGACGCCAGCCTGGGCTTTCCCCGCACCACTGAAAACTGGGCCCCTTGGGTCATGTGTGGCCCCAGGACAGGTAAAAGCCCAAAGGGTCCAGGAAATTTAAAATGGTGGTTGAAAGACCCCCTTTTTTTCCCGGCATTTTTTAAATTGGGGGGTCATGCAGGTTTGGGGTTTTCATGCTGGGGCCCCAAGGACAGGTTTAGTAAATGTCCATTTAAATAAAATGGTGGTTTGAAAGACTCTTTTTGGGGGCCCCTTTTTTAAATGGGGGGGGTTATGCAGGTTTGGGGCTCATGCTGGCCCAGGACAGGGATATTCTTTTTTCCATTTAAAAAAAATGATGGTTCAAATCATTTTCCCCCCCTTTTTTTTTTTTTTTAAAAAGGGGGGGGGGAAAAAAATGGGGTTTTTTTTTCCTTTTTTTTAAAATTTTTAATTTTTTTAAAAAAAAGGGGGGTTTTTGTTTTTTGGGTTTTTTTTTTTTTGGGTTTTTGGGGAAAATGAAGGTTTTTTTTTCCCCCCGGGCTTTAAAGGTCATCGGCATAATCGGTTTCCCCCCAAAAAAAAATTTTTGGGGGAAACCAACCATTTTTTCCAAGCCCCAAAAAAAAAAAATTTTTTTGGGGGGGGGGGGGGGGGGTTTTTTTTTTAAAAAGGGGGGAAAAAGGGGGGAAAAAAAAAAAAAAAAAAGGGGGGGGTTTTTTTTTTTAATTTTTTTTAAAGGGGGGGTTCCACCCCAAAAAAAAAAAATTTTGGGTTTTTTTTTTTTTTTTTTTTTTTTGGTTTTTTTAATTTATTTTAAATTTTTTTTTTTCTTTTCAAATTTTTTTTTTAAAAAAAAAAAAAAAAAAAAAAAATTTAAAAAATTTTTTGGGTTTTTTTTTTTTAAATTTTTTTTTGGGAAAATTTTTTTTTAAAAAATCAAAAAAAAGGGGGGGGGTTTTTTTTTGGGGGGGGGAAGGAAAAGGGGGGGGGGGTTTTTCCCTTGGGAAACCCGGGGAAAATTTTTTTGGGTTTTAAAATTTTGGGGGGGTTTGGGGGGGGTTTTGGGGGTTTTTAAAAACAAAAAAGGGGGTTTCCCAAAAAATTTTTTTGGGTTTTTTTAAAAAAAAAGGACCAAAAAAAAAAATTTTTTTTTTAAGGGTTTTTCCCCCCAAAAAAATTTTTTAAAACCGGGAAAAAAAAAAGGGAAAAGGGTTTTTTAAAAAAAAAAAGGTTTTAAAAATTTTAAAAAAAAGGGGGGAAAAAAAAAAGGGGGGGGTTTTTCCTTTTTTTGGGGGGGGGAAAAAGGGGGGGGAAAATTTTTTTTTGGGGGGGGGGGGGAAAAAAAAAAAATTTTTTGGGTTTTGGGGGAAAATTTTTTTTTTTTAAAAAAAAAAAAATTTTTCCCCCAAAACTTTTTTTTAAAAAGGAAAAAAAAATTTTAAAAAAAAGGGGGGGGTTTTTTTGGGTTTTCAAAAAATTTTGGGAAAAAAAAATTTTTTTTTTAAAAAAGGGGGAACCCCCCCAAAACCAAAATTTCCCTTTTGGGAATTTTTGGGAAAAAAAAGGGAAAAAAAAAGGGGTTTTTTCCTTTAAAAATTTTTAAAAACCCGGGTTTTTTTAAAAAAATTTTTTTTATTTTAATTTTTTAAAAATTTTAAAAAAAAAAATTGGGGGTTTTTTTTTTTAAAATTTTCCCCAAAAAAGGGGCCCAAAAAAAAGGGGAAAAAAAAAGGGGGGGAAATTTTAAATTTTTTTTTGGGGGAAAATTTTTTTAAAGGAAAAAAAGGTTTTTTTAAAAAAATTTAATTTGCCTTTGGGGGGACAAAAAAAACCTTAAAAACTAAAAATTTAAAATAAAAAATTTTTTTAAAAAAATTGGGGAAAAAAAAAATTTTTAAACCCCCCCCCAAAACCCCAAAAAAAAATTTAAAAGGGTTTTTTTTTTTTTTTTTCCCCCCCCAAAAAAAAAAAATTTTTTTTAAAAAAAAGGAACCCGGGGTTTTTTCCAAAAAAAAAAAAATTTTTTTTTTAAAAAAAAATTTTTTTAAAAAAATTTTTGGGAAAAAAAAAAAAATTTTTTTTAAAAAAAACCCGTTAGGGAAAAAAAAAGGAAAAAAAAGGGAAAAAAAAAAAAGAAGAAGGGGGGGAAAAAAAATTTTTTTAAAAGGGGAAAAAAAAATTTTTTTCCCTTTAAAAAAAAAAAAAAACCAAAACCCCAAAAAATTTTTTTTTTGGGGGGGGGGAAAAAAAAACCCCCAAAAAATTTTTTTTACCCAATTTTAAGGTTTTTTAAAAAATTTTTTTTAAAAAGGTTTTGGGAAAAAAAAAAACCCCGGGGAAAAAAAAATTTTTCCCCCTTTAAAACCCCCCTTTAAGGGTTGGGTTTAAAAATTTTTTTTAAATTTAAAAGGGGGTTTTTTTTTGGGGGGGGAAAAACCCAAAAATTTTTTAAAAAGGGGTTTTCCCAAAAAAAAATTTTTTTAATTTTAAAAATTTTTTAAATTTTTTTTGGGTTTTTAAAATTTTGCGAAGGGGCTGCCCCAAGTTTTCGGGCTGAAAAGATGCCAGAGTTCTGGTGCAGCCCCGTACATACATGTCGCCCATTACTCTAAAAAGATTAGCTTTGTTTACAGGTAAGAAAATTTTTTTTAACTCTCAGAGCACTTGTGCTTTTGTTTCAAGTTTTAATCTCACTTTTAAAGTCTTTGTAATGTCTCAGTTAGTTATAGAGAAGCTTAATATGCTAACCACTGCTATAGAACCACCCACAACTTTACGAGACAGAGTGGATGAAAAGCTGCTTGTGATTCTGTTAAACAGCATGGTGAGAAAATCTCCTGAAGTTTCCCCTACTAACAGAGTCTGAGCCTACAACTTGCGACAAGCTATGCTTTCATATCAGTTATTTTTTGGTTTGGTACACAGGTTAGCGTCCCTTGTTTTCCCCAAAGGCAAACCCTGGCTACACATTTCTAAGGAATTTTCTCACTAAAAGGGTTTAAGCTTTTAACGTGTGGGGAAAAGGTAAATGAAGACTTTAATAGCCCCAAAGCACTGAAACGGTAGCAATTGATTTCCATCACCTATGCCCCACCACAGCTGTCAGGAAAGTGCGAGTCTAAAGCTGGCCATGGCTCTGTTAAACTAAATGGTGAGAAAACGCCTTTAAAGCAAGTGGTCAACAAATCGCTGAATTAGCTTAAGATGGGATGAGAGATGAACTTCTCATCACTCCCAAAAAGATCCTATCTATATATATCATAAATGAGAGAGTGCACAATTTATTTGAGCCCCACACTGTTTTTTTTGTGCTGGTCGTTGGGGGGGCTGGGGGATGAGGTGCGATTGGCCCCAAAATTTTGGATTTGTCCCTCTTTTTATTCACTGGAACTTTAATGTAACTGCCAAAGGTTTTCACTATTGTAACTATCAAGAACTGGGCCTTATTGAGCAACCATTAAGACAGAGCCTTTTTGCAAAGATTGTTTGTTGCCACCCTATGTGATACTGTTGCTGTGCTATTCCCAAGCACGGCAATGACCTGGCACCGTTTCCTTTCATTTTTCCATAAAAACAAACACTATTACAAATAGTTAAAAAACATGACCCTCTTAACCCCATAATCTGACAACCATAAGCATACTTCTCATTCATGGACTTCTCATAAAGACACCTTATTTCCCTTCACTCCCGCAATTATACTGCGGGCATTTCAGCTAGGGTTTTTTCTTCTGTTTTTTTTTTTATGCGGGGGGTTTAAAATTATCTTTACGCCTTAGTCAAACCACAAGTTATCACTGTGGTAATATCGAAATGTTTTGATGCTACCACAGCATGAGTGCTGCTGCCATGAGTATTCATGTATAATTATTGTTATTAGAAAGTACTCTTTCCATCTAAGAACTGACCACTCATTATGAGGGTTTCTTTAAAAGCTATATAAAAACCATGAAAATTTATAAGTCAAAAAAACCCCTCTTTTAAAAACTAATTACATTCTGCATCACATCAGCAGATACCCCAAAAAGGGAGTATATACAGCAATCTACACATTTGTTTCTGTCCAATAAAGCCGTACTGCCAGGGCATTGCTATGGTTTTTAAATGATCCAAGAGACAGACTCCAAGCTCCCAAAAGACCCAAAGTGAAACTCAGTTTAAAAAGAACAACCTTACCCCTTTTTTTCTCAAGGGGGGGGTTTAAAACCCTTTAAAGACCGCGCCCATCTTTTCCTCACCGGGGGCATTTGTCTGCGGGCCTCTTTTTGTTGTCCAGATCCGGGTTTTTTTACCACACAGCCTGACCCCGAGCTCCCCCCGAGCCCAGGGAGCGGGGAAAACCCCCGCAACCCGGGGCTTTCCTTTGTTGGGCAGTGGTTACCCAAAGCGAAACAAAGGGTTTCCCCGCCTGTGGGTGATCAGAACACCCGGTCATCCGACAGAGCCCGGAGAACAGCTGCACAGTCAGCCCTGGGGACCTAGAGTGGCCCTAGAGCTGTCTGTGTATGAAGCCAGTGGACAGGACACACTGTGTAGTGTCCTGATTACTGCCTGTGTCAAAGTGACACAGATTAGAATGTATTAGCATATATGAATATGCTTATATATTACTAAGTGTAAAAAAAAAAAAAAAAATGTAAAACAGTTCTCCCTTCCTGGGATTTAAAAAAAAAAAAAAAAAACAAGTGTAAAAAAAATTAATAAAAAAATAAATAATAAAATAAACAAATATTTGATAAAAAATAATTGTGCATACATTACACACAAAAAAAACCTACACATATTAGGTATCCACACGACCGTAATAACCTGTAGAATTAATCTAACAAGTTATTAAGTGTGAAATGTGATGGTGTAAAAATAAATGTAAAAAAACAAAAAAAAAAAAATTCTGTAATATTTATGTGAACTTAAACCATTCCCCCATAAAGTACAACTTGTCCCGAATAAAACAAGGCCTCATACAACTGCTTCATTGAAAAAATAAAAAAGTTACACATGTTGAAACGCAAGGAGGCAAAAACTAAAAAAATGTTCTGGTCATTAACTACTTTTCAGGCCTGGGGCTTAAGGGGTTAAGGGCTTGTTCACACGGAGTATACACTCCGTGTTACAAGCGCTTTAGGGATCCATCTTGGGGTCCGCACTGTCAGTCCCCAAGACGGATCTAAACAATTAGCAGTGAGATTATCACTGTGGGCTATGCTGAACACGCAGCGGCGTTCACCTGAAAGAACGCATCTCCGTGTTTCAATAGTGCAGCTCAGCTCCGTCTTGAAAAAAATTGACATGCAATTCTTATCAAGACAGAGCGCAGCTGCGCTATTGAAACACGGAGCTGCGTTCTCTCAGGTGAACGCCGCTGCGTGTTCAGCATAGCCCGCAGTGATAATCTCACTGCTAATTGTTTGATCCGTCTTGGGGACCGACAACGCGGACCCCAAGATGGATCCCTAAAGCGCTTGTGACACGGATTGTAAACGCCATGTGAACAAGCCCTAAAAGTTAAATAATAAATTGTTAATTTAGTCTATTGAAAGGTTATTCAGATATAGATTCTGCAGATACATAATACTAGAAAGGTCCAGCAAGGAGTAAATGAATGCAGATGGTTCTTCATCAATATTAAGCATTCCTAGGTACTTGAGAAGGGTTCGTAGTTAATTCTTTTTTTCTCTTCAATGGTTAAAAGAAACAAAATTAACAACTGTAGAGCCTCACCTTCGTCCGGCCGCCATCTTGGACCGGCTCTGGGGGTTTTTCGCTCACGGAATCGCCGTCTTTGGTAAAACGGATGGGCACTCTGACACAGGCTTCAGTTTATCCTGGCTTCAGCCAGTTTTATTAGCACCGAAAAGCATACAAAACAAACATAACACAAAGAAAATCCTAGGCCGTCTAGCCACTAGAGTTACATAAACCGTCCCTTTCTACTCATGGTCTGTGCCTACCACACAGCACCCCATACCACCGTATTCTCACTGTATACTTTGTGGCTTTCCTCAAGCCTCCGGGGGACCAGAGCTCTCTCTAGCTCCACTTCTGCTACACTGCCAGGTAGCAGGCCACGCCCCCCCGATCACTTGGAAAGACAGGCTTTTTATAGCCATCCCGAGACTGGCCCAAAACCCGACATGGAACCTGGAGACCTGGGATGCGGGAACAGCCACCCACCCATCTGCAGCTGTTCCGGGGAAGCCAACCCATAATGGCTGAATATCAGCCATGCTACATACAGCTGTCAGCAACCTAGTGTTGCTGACAGATAACCACTGGCTCCCCCCACCAAGCCCAGGCTCTTGGTGGCACATCTCTACCAGGACGACTCCACCTAGTGGCAGAAACAGGCAACTACTCTTTTCACTCTGTCACACAACATATATATTTTTTTCTTTTTGCCATAACTATAAGTATTCAGTAACAAACTGATCTATCTCACATAACTGAGCGCATACAGTCTGCAGAGTTGGAAACACTGGAATAATGTTTAATGCCAGTCACAACAAAATGTGTTAAAGAGTTGTCCAGTAAAAGCCAGTTCATTTTGTGTTATAAGGTGTGGTTCAAGTGAAGTTGCTGAAAGAAAATGTGGGTCGTGAGAGGAAGATGCTTCATGACACCAAGCACCATATTTTTCCTCACTTGACCTGACTGAAAATGTTTCTGGTGCTTTTGGACACGGCAGTTCTTCTGTATGTGGTACTGGGTGTACTGCAGATGGAATGTTTGGTAAAGTGTAAAGTCCACTTCTTCTTCTTTGAAACTCCATTCCTAATGGGGAGCACTATGCAGAAATAACAATTGGTATTGTGATTGGGTGGCTCTCTCCAGTCATTGGGACTGCAAAAGGCATCGATTGCCTCTTCCCATGCAACCACTGGGCAAGATTTGATACACATTTATTGCAGCATATGTGTGGAGCCCAACTCTTGTCCTGATCTCTTATTCTGCAGCCAAAATACAGGCTGTAAGCTTTCCTTATCATGGTAGTTAAGTTTTGCCTTTCTGACACAAAAGTTACTAATCCGCATAAGTAGAAAAAACTATCCGCTTTGTTAATGCAAGAACAAGACATATAGAATCATGTCAATATGCTAAGAAAGTAAGCTAAGAAATCCTAAAACTGTATATCTTACACAGAGAGCATTTATAAAATTAGGTTATACTGAAGGCTCAATAGACTAAATAGATGGTGTAGTAGACTAGCTACTAACAATTCAATAACGATGATAAATTAATAAAAATAGAATTTTTCGATAATCCCGCATGAAAAGTGTCATAAGTAATTACAACCTCCTCTGAATCTTGAAAATTAGAGCCAATTAGCAAATATAAGCATCATATTTGTTTTCAGCATCACAAAATTCGTTCAGTTCAACTGTTTTCGTCTTTGAACCAATTTAGCTGCAGAACAATGTCGGCTGGTACTTCCTGTTCTTTAAAGGGGTTGTCTCACTACAAGGATTGCTTTTTATGTAAAAGATCTCGCAAAAACAAGTAACTTTGCAATATGTGTCCATTAACAGTGTCCTACCTATTCCTAGGTATCCCCTCTTGTATGGGCTGCATCAGCTCCTCAGGTTGCTATGGCTACAGACCTGTTTGATCTCTCCTGATAGGCTGACAGTACTGGTTGCTAAAGCTACAGACCTGGCTTCTACTGCAGCCTAGTAGAAGCCAGTAAACATGCCCCTGAATTCAAAATTAAACCAAGAAAACAGGACTGAGGTAAGATGAATCAATGTAGTGAGACAACCCCTTTAAACATCACTTCTCCACAGTCTCCTCTTTATCATCACAGGCAGGATTACAATGACAGGTGACACCTACATATAGAGAACACAGGATCAGTCATTCAGAATAGGTGATGGTCACAGGTCTCTCCTTCTCCCCTCCCTGCTCTACATAGGTCACAAAGCATACTCACAGCACTCTGATATAGAATTCATCTCCTGTACAAAAGTTCCTATGGTTTATGACTGCTGTAAATCAAATATCTAAATATTGTTTTTAAAAAAAGGAAAAAATTATTGTCCCCATGATCATGTGCAGAAAATCTAATTTAAAATAAGTCTACTATCAGAAAATAAAAAACAAGAAGAAAGGCTGAAGCTATGTCTACACAGCATTGCTTTACCGTCAGATTTTTGACAGTTTCAGTATTTTGAAACCGGCGAGAATCCAACTGTAAATTGTGCTGCATAGACAGCAATGAAAAGCCCGTGCTGTAGTCTAACCAGCCCATTAAAAATCTGGTGGAATATGCAACGTGTTGCATATCCCACCGGAGTCCCACGGTTTGCAGTTGGTTTCCCTTACATTCAACTGTACGGGCCGAAGGCAAAAGCTAAAACTGACCGCGGTTTTTGTGCAAATCACTCACAAACCATGGTCCTGCACAGGACAAAATGCGGTCAGCTTTCCAACATATTTTGTCCTATGCTGTGTGCACCTAGCCTTAGAGCCCGTTTACACGGCAATGGATAAATACCGGTCGGTTTACCTGACCGGTATTTGTCCGGTTTGTGTGCCGTCCCCCCAGCCGCGGGAGGGACGGCTTTTCTCCTCGATGAGCGGAGAAAAGCCTTCCCCCTTCCCATTCACATGCACATATTCCGTCCGAAAACCGGACGGAAGAATGTGCATGCACAATGTTTTTCAGCACAAAACCGCGCCGTGGGGACATGCCCTTAGGCTTTTCTCACAGTGATTTAATTCAAAATTCTTAAAAGAAAAAAAAAGTTAAAAAAGAAAAAAGTTAAAAAAGTTAAAAAAGAAAAAAATAGTAAATCATAGAGGGTAGTCTATACAAAAGCTTTAGATTTCTACTCTATTTGCAATCCATTCCCAGGTTCGGTAAAAAGCATTGTATTTGTATGAAGACAGCTTTAGAAAAACCACTGAAACAAAGCCCAAATAATAGTACACCAAAACAGATACAATAGAGGACACATAGTTTTGTATGCTTATGTGTCACACAGAGAGAACAGCATTACAGGTGTCTTTTTTATAGTCGCACTGTTATGGTTATCGCTCCTGTTGGTGATCCTATAAACAAACTCTAATTATGACTATTGAGAAAACTAGAAATCTTGACTATATTTTTATATTACATGTTTACATGCAGGTGGTGTTTTAAGACAATTTTTCATGTGACAGGTCTTAATCCTGACTCCAGGAAACAACGTCTTTTTTAACTGTCTGCTCTACAGCTGCGCCACAATTCCCAAATGCAAAAACCTCTCTGGAGAGAGCACTGTTTATAAAGATTTTTCTGATAATCACATCACACTTGCTATTTGCTTGGTGAATCAAAAACCAAGGATAAATAGAAACACATGTAGTATATGTAAGTAAGACGAGTAAGCATGCGTGTATTCAAATAAAGAAGATAGGTGATTTGTCTTTTCTTGTTTTCTTTTAATTAGTCTTAGCTCCCAGACTAATATTAATATGTATGTATATATGTGTATATATATATATATATATATATATATATATATATATATATATACACATATAGGGTGACATACTGAAGCAGAGCATGATCCCCTTCCTTCGGAAACTGGGTCACAGGATAGTATTCCAACATGATAATGATCCCAAACACACCTCCAAGATGACCACTGCCATGCGAAAGAAAATGAGGGTAAAGGTGTTGGACTGGCCAAACATGTGTCCAGACCTCAACCCTATTGAGCATCTGTAGGGCATCCACAAATGGAAGGTGGAGGAGCGCAAGGTCTCTAACATCCACCAGCTCCATTAAAGGGGTTTTGCCACGATGTAATGTTGACGTGGGATCCTCCAAAATGGGTTTTTAATCACTTTTCTAAATATATGTGATTACAAAAATTGCAGTCTGAGAGAGCTACAGCCTTCCTTACATGCCCTTGGTTACTTCAAAGTTTGTATTAGATACGGCCTGACAAGAGCTGCTGGACAGGCTTGCACAGAGAGAGCTTCTTATCTGATGAGACTGAGCTGCAGAAGTTTTCAAGGCATTGGGTAGCAATATGTTTTCTTTTGTATACAGAATAAACTATTTGTAGTGTGATTAGATCCCTGCTTTATCTGATGACAGAGAACATGAAGGAGCTTTCAAGCTGCTGAGGAGAAAAACTGTTGTCTTTTGTATACAGAATCCACAAGTTGCAGTTTGATTATTTCAGTGAACATGTCACACGATCCCTTATGCAGCTCGTGCTCTGGCTGTGTGCGTCTCTCTCTCTTTCAGCTCCGTGATTTGTTTACATTAGCTTCTTAGCAGATAAGGCTCCTCCTGGCAAAACCCCTTTAAGTCATCATGGATGAGTGGAAGAAGATTACAGTGACAACCTGTAAGGCCTCGTTCACACGGCTTATTTCAGAACGTATTTACATCGGATTGCCGATCGTAAATACGTTCTGAAATCAGTTGAAAATCAGTTGCAAATAAGTGCCACTAAGTGTGGCACGTATTTGTAACTGATTTCCCGACGGATTCAACCATCTCCAATCATTTGTAGGTGGTGAATCCGTCCGTAAATAATTGACATGCACATTGTTTTTCCGTCCGGATTGCCGTCGTCAATCCGCGGCGGCAATCCAGCACGGAAAAACGCGTCGTGTGAACAGAAAATAGGCTGTTACTTGTTTCTGACTGATTTGCCGACAGATTGACGATCGTCAATCCGTCGGCAAATACGCGGCGAAATAAGCCGTGTGAACGAGGCCTAAGGCTCTAGTAAACTCCATGCCCAAGAGAGTTAAGGCAGTGCTGGAAAGTAATGGTGGCCACACAAAATATTGACGCTTCGGGCACAATTTATTTTGAGGGCACACTAAATTTACACAAGCTACACACTGACTACTTTACATTGTATTAAGGTGTCATATCTTCAGTGTTGTCCCATGATAACATATAATACAATATTTACAAAGATGTGAGGGGTGTACTCACTTTTGTGAATATTGTAAATGTTGAGTTTAAGGTATTGCCGGGTATGAGCTGATAGGATTTTCCCTTTTCTATCCTTTTTGATTTTTTTCTAACATTCTTTCTCTTATAGGATGAATATATGCAATTCTCTTTTGCTATGCATATCTGAATGACTCTGAAAATGGGAAGAGACCACACACAGCTTGGATAATGATCTATTCTCATTTTTGTTATTTGTTTTTAGGGGTTGACCCTTTTGCCTATCACTCTGACTGTATATTCTGCAAAATAATGTTAATGACAATGCGCTGACGACTACGCATTGTGCCCCCAATTTTATAGCTCATGAAAGAATTCACGTGTCATGAGTTGGTTTGGTGAATATATAAGGTGTGTTGTTGGCTGTCTGCACACATATTCCTCATTTATGTCAAAGGTAGAAGGAATGATTTATCAGAGTTGCAGAAAGGGATCATTTTTGGCTTTTGGCGAAAAGTGACAGAATCTTTGCGCAGTTTGGAAACTGTTCGCGATCAGCTCTGGAGAAATAGTGGAGAGAGTGGATTAAATGCCACCAATGCAAATAAGCACTGAAGACACTGAGGAGCACCTCATGCCATTGATATGAGAAGTGAAAGTTGGCTACGAAGGTGTGCGAGGGAAGGCAACACACTGCTGTGCAGAAGATCTAAAACTACAGTTCAGTGAACCGTACTGTGTTTGGGGCTCCAAAGCAGATGTAAGTTACATCAGCAGAAAAATCTTCTATCTTCATGGCAGTATTTGGAATTGGACCTGCACTGGTTGGCAAAGGGTTGCCTTCTCCAATGAGTCACGTTTCTTGTTTCATTGAAGAGATGGATGTTGGCATGTCAGGTGAGAGATATCAAAGAAAAAACATCTTGCAACCATTGCTGGAAGAACACAAACTGGTGGTGGCAGCATTGTAGTCTGGGGAATGTTTTTGTGGCATTCTCTGGGCCACTCATCCATGTGGAAGGCACTCTCAACTGATTTGGGTATGAATCCATCCTTGCACATACACCCATACATACTGATTGTACTTCCTGGGGTGGATGGGATCTTCCAGCAGGACAATGTGACATGTCACTTGGTTAAAAATATCCGTAATTGGTTGAAAGAGTGCAACCAGGATTTTCAAGTACTACCTGGACTCCATAATTCCCCAGACTTGAGCCCAACTGAGCAATGGTATATTTGTATTCTACACCTTCATTAGTATGTGCTGTTTTAATGTGTGTTCAACTGGAATATTTTATTCTTCATTTCCTATTCCAGCATTTAAATTATGTTTAATAGAACTGTTTTTAACATCAATCTCAACACTATAGAGAGGCAAACATGTCCTCGACTAAGCCAATCTATGGTTACAAAAGTACAGCGAGCAATAAGACAGTATCAAAACAAGGCTAAATAATGATTTATTAAGCTATAATTTTATTTTAGGTATGAGATATACACCTTGAAAATAGACAGAAAGGAAGTCTTCTTCTGTATGTTCCATGGGCAAGGCCCTGAATGTTTTTTAGGCCACCAGGAACACACGTTCTTTCAAAAGGAACATATGTGGGTTCCATCCATCATACTCATACATTGGACATTGGCAGTAAATAGTGTACTGGCGACTTTAGCTGGTTAATATGCCAAAATGTGCCCTATTGGTGTCTGGTGTCCACAGGTTCAGTGTATTCCTAGTATCAGTTGGTTTTGTGTGCGATTTCTGGTGTCCATAAATTAGAGCCCATTCCCTGCATCACGCGGTTTAGCGTAGTTCACTTTATCATTCAGAGGTTTAGTCTCATCAGAGGCGTAGCTATAGGGCGTGCAGAGGTAGCAGTCACTACCGGGCCCTGGAGCCTTAGGGGGCCTAAAGGGCACAAAGAGAAACCAATAATATAAAAGGCACATGGTACCCTGTTTCCCCGAAAATAAGACATCCCCCGAAAATAAGACCTAGTGCATTTTTTATGCAATTCAGAGTTTGGCTGCTTATGCTGATGTTTGTGATGAAATCACTACAATATATTAATACCTGTTGATGTTTTGTTCAACAAGAAATGTGAATTATTGTTCATAGAAAAATAATACATGCCCTAAAAATAAGTCTTTCTCGTCTTTAGGAGCAAAAATTAATATAAGACACTGTCTTATTTTCGGGGAATCAGGGTAGGTGGGGGTCTTTTATGGATTTTGCACTGGGGCCCCGGACCTTTAAGTTACGCCTCTGAGTCTCATTTAGCACTTTGCTCTCCTATTTCTTCCTTGTTGATAGAAAAGTTTGTGTATCTAACCTACCAAAACAGATGCAGTTTACCTCTGACTTTCAAGACCAGCTATCATCTAACTGCTGGTTTCAGCACTGTGTTATGCAGGACTGCTGGGGACTCCTTGTGGTCACAATAATGGGGCACCCTAGATATTCACATTTGTCATATTCCTAGTTCTCTTGTACACCTAGATGTTGGCACAATGAAGAAAAAAAATGCTTGTAGGGTATATCTACAAGATAATTTTGTGAAGCTTTCTAAAAGTAGACTCCTTTAATATATTTAAGACAAATCAATAGCAGATCACCCTTAGCTGTAACACACATTACCAATATGCAAGCATGATGTATTTTTCAAACCTGAATGCATAGCACAGTATACGGCACAGAACATAGATACACATTTTGTTCATTAAATATTGCCTTCATGACCTTGTGAATGTAATGTTGTTGTTTTATCCAAGCTAGCTGCTTTGCTGTTAATGCTTATGTAACCTAACATCATCAAGGTCAAGATCGCATGTGTATGAAAAAATTAGGCTAATTTGTTCAACCTCTCATAATCTCCACTGTCCTACTTTGCTTTTCTTATGCACAGATTAAACAAGCCCCTGTGCTTCTGGGCATCAGTGTGGCGTATGCTGCTGAGGTCAGCGGCATTGATCAAATGAGTTATCCACTTGGAAAAATACAACTGTGTGTATATATATACAGTATATATATAAAAACATTCCTTCATTTCTCTAAATTTTCTATGTTTACTGTTTTAGTTGAACCACAATATTATCACCACTTCCCACTTTCAATGTTAGGAGTTTGAAGCTAATGAAGAAAGTCATGTGTCTAGAGCTGGCTTGGTTGGTATATAAGATGTGCAATAGGCTGTCTGCACATATATCTCTCGTTGCTGTCATGAGTAAAAGGGGCGATTTATAAGGGTTGCAAAAAAGAGAGGATTATTTGCTTTCAGGGCAAGAGTGGCGGAATTTCTAAATCCGCACAGTTTGTGAGCAGTTTGCATGCTGTTGTGAAAGTGTATCGTGAGTGGACAAATAACACCATTGTGAATAAGCAAAGTGGTAAACTGCAGCACACCATGTGCCATTGAAGTGGGTATTCACCAGGGCCGGACTGGGAATACAAATCAGCCCTGGCACTAAGCCCCCAGCAGTCCACATACAATATACGTGTAAAAAATTCCCCTTGTTCTCGCACCTCGCCACTTTCTAAAATAAACTACACTATAAAGGTGCTTTCACTCGGAGCATTTTTGATGTGTTTTTTGGTGCGTTTTTGTGCAGAAAGGCAGAGCAGTTAATGCTGTACATTTCTGCACAAAAAAAGCATAAAAAAATTCACCAAAACTGCTCTGTGTGAAAACCCCCTAAACACAAACAAGAAAGAAAAGTGGTGCAGAGAAACCCCTAAACACAGAGGGCAGGTGTGCACTTGCTTTACAATCAGGGACAAACCTACACTGACACTACATAAGCACCAACATAACCTACAACAGGCTCGGACTGGGCCGCCGGGGGACCGGGGGATCACCCGGTGGGCCCCCCCGAGCTGTGGGGCCCCGGAGGCAGTGCCGTCCCCTCCCCGGGGCCCGTTCCGCGCAAACCGGTCCCTGAGGGCCGCCGGGGCCCGCTGTCCGAGGGCGGCCAGAGACCGACCTGGGAGTGGGGGACTAATGTCCCGACTCCCGGGGCTGCGCGGTGTCAGCGGAGCCCCGCGCCACTAGCGCTGCGCTCCCCTGCTCTCCCCGGCAGGGTGAATGCTTAGGCTTCAGGCCCTTTTCCGGGGGCCCGGCCCCTGGTGACGTAGGGCCGGGGGGTGACGTCATCCACCGGCCGTATGCAGGCCCAGTACGGACCGGCGCAGCGCAGAGCGGGGGGGAGCCGGAGCCCGGTAAGTGATTGTTTGGTTTTTTTTTTTTTTTAAACTACCTACAAGGGGGGGCCCTGACTAAAGGGGGGGCCCTGGCTACAAAGGGGGCCCTGGTACAAGGGGGGGGGGTCTGGTACAAGGGGGCTTGAAACAAAGGGGGCCCCGGCACAAGGGGGGGCCCCGGCTTAAAAAGGGGGGTCTGGCTACAAGGGGGGCTCTTGCTACAGGGTGGTCCTGGGTACAAATGGGGCTTTTAAAAAAGGGTGGTCCCCGGCACAAGGGGGGGCCCTGGTTCAAGGGGGCTCTGGTAAAAGGGGGCTCGGACAAGGGGGGGGTTGGCTACAAAGGGGGGGCCCGGCTACAAGGGGGGCCTGGCTACAAGGGGGGCTCGCTACAGGGTGGTCCTGGCTACAAGGGGGCTTGACAAAGGGTGGGCCTGGCTACAAGTGGGGGGTTTCTGACTACAGGGTGGTCCCCGGCCCCAAGGGGGGGCCCTGGCTACAAAGGGGGGTCTGGTACAGGGGGGCCCGCCAGGGGGGGGCCCGACTCAAGGGGGGCTTACTAAAGGGGGGCTTGGCTACAAGGGGGTTTTATACAGGGGGCCTGAACAAGGGGGGGGGGCTCTGCTACAGGGGGGTCCCCGGCTACAAAGGGGGGGCACTGACACAGGGTGGGGGGTTGACTACAGGGGGGGCTCCCTTTACTACAAGCGGGTCTGGCTACAAGGGACTCGGGTACAAAAGGGGCTCTGACTACAAGGGGGGCCTGGGCTACAAGGGAGCCCTGGCTACAAGGGGGCCCCTAGGCTACAAGGGAGAGCTCTGACCTACTAGGAGCTCTGGACTACAGGGGGGTCCTGGTACAAGGGGGATCTGACTACAGGGGGTTCTGACTATAGGGGGGCTCTGGCTACAAGGGGTCCCTGGCTACCTTCAGAGGGGCCCTGGCTACTTTCAGAGGGGCCCTGGGCTACCTTCTGGGGGGCCTGACTACCTAAAGGGGGGCCTGGACTACAAGGGGGGCCTGGCTACCTAAATACTAAAGGGCCCTGATACCTACACAGTACCTAAAGGGGTGGGGCCCTGACTTCCTGCCACACTAGCTAAAAGGACGGCCCCTAACTACTGTATACTACTGAAGGAAGATCCTAAACATCTGCCTGCAAACTACCTAAAGGAGGCCTTAGGCTTAACTGCCTGTTTACTACTTCATGGGAAGCCACTAACTGCAGTGTTATACTACCTGAAGGGGGTCCTAACTGCTTGCTGACCTAATATAAGGTGACCCTAAATTTCCTACAGCTTACCTAAGCTGGGAGAAACCACCTAACTACTACTGGGGGCCTTGCCTATTTGCCTTACCTACTAGAGTTTGTCTACCTACCTGGTTAATATAATTGAGAGGGCAGCAGCCCATAGTTGTCGGGGGGGGGGCATTATCTCCAGGGGCGTTAGTCCTCTCCCCACCTTCCATCCCTCTAGGATACTAGGCTCTAAGTTATGGCTTGGTATCCGCTCTCCCCCCCCTGCGGGAGAGTTTGTACAGAGGTGGGAATGGGTGTGGTAAAGAGATGCTGGAAAAATTGAGGATTTCTAAGTATTTGTGTGTAATTTCTGCAGGGAACTGAGTTGTTGCCGGGACAAGTCATCATGGCGGGTGTGAGAAACGTATGCAGAAGAAAAGGAAAAAAGAATGACTCATGATAGACGAGAACGACTCATCAGATAGGACGTCTCCGGTGAGTCCCTAAATTCAGGGGTTATTTTACTTCTATATTGGATAGGTGATGTGACCCTAAGGGAAAGTGGTGGAGGGGGATATCTGTATTGGGTGGGAGGGAGATATTGTATGTGGGTGGAGGGGTAATATGTATGTGGGTGGAGGGGGTATTGTATGGTGGGTGGAGGGGGGATATTGTATTTGGGTGGAGGGGGATATTGTATGCGGGTGGAGGGGGATATTGTATGCTGGGGGAGGGGGATATTGTATGCGGGTGGAGGGGGATATTGTATGCGGGTGGAGGTGGATATTGTATGCGGGGTTGGAGGGGGATATTGTATGCGTGTGGAGGGGGATATTGTATGCGCGGTTGGAGGGGTGAGTATTGTATGCGGGTGGGAGGGGGGATACTGTATGCGGGTGGAGGGGGTTATTGTATAGTGGGCGGAGGGGGATATTGGATGTGGTCGGAGGGGTATATTGTATGGGGTGGACGGGGTATCTGTATGTGGGTGGAGGGGGAAAATGTATGTGGGTGGAGGGGGATATGGATGGAGCTACTTAGCCCCGTGTCTATATGTTAGACTGACAGATATGTGCAAATAGACAGATATGCGACTCACTTGCTATTGTACACACAATACAGTTCTGTTTTGCACACTGTATTATGTGGTTAAAATGGTCGCGTTTTTTGTCCGAGAGGCCGGAAATATTTTTCATGTACATGGGGGGGCCCCAAGATCAACTCCCCTGTGGGCCCCAGACCCCCCAGTCCGACACTGACCTACAACACCACCAATCCCATCACCAGTAGTCAGGTCACCATCATATGAATACAGCACTGATTCAACACAGAAGTAAAATGACCCCTGACAGCAGGGACTCACAGGAGATGTCATCTCTGATGGGAGTTGTTGTCTTCATCTTTTCTTTTCCATCTGGCCCAAACCTCCATGACGTCTTCCCTAATGAGTCGTTCCCTTCCATTTCTTTCTCTGTCCGGTACAGCATGCAGTGTCTTCTTCTAGTGGTCACTACTCGTCCCTGGAGAATTTAACCACAAATACATCTTAGACTCCTCTCTTTTTCAGCACTTTCCTATTAATTCCCCAAACAGCGTATGTTAGACCCTAAAAATTAGAAATTAAAAAAATGTCACATAAGTGGCATGTAAATAGGTAGACCCCCATTAGGTAGGTAGACAGGGCCCTGTAATTAGCCCCCAGTAACTAGCTAGGTAGCTGGGGCTGCCCCCAGTAACTAGCCAGGTAGCTGGGGCTGCCCCCAGTAACTAGCCAGGTAGCTGGGGCTGCCCTCAGAAAATGCCAGGGTAGCTGGGGCTGCCCACAGTAACTAGCCAGGTTAGCTGGGCTGCCACAGAAACTACCCAGGTAGCTGGGGCTGCCCCCAGTAACTAGCCAGGTAGCTGGGGCTGCCCCCAGTAACTAGCCAGGTAGCTAGGGCTGCCCAAAGTAACTAGCCAGGTAGCTGGGGCTGCCCAAAGTAACTAGCCAGGTAGCTGAGGCTGCCCAAAGTAACTAGCCAGGTAGCTGGGGCTGCCAACAGTAACTAGCCAGGTAGGTGGGGTTTGCCACAGAAATTTCAACCAGTAGGGCCGTAATTAGGCAAGTGGGGCCAGTAATTAGGCAGGTAGGGCCATATGTAGGCGGGAAAGGGCCAGTATGTAGACAGGCAGGGCCAGTATATAGCCAGGCAGGGCCAGTATGTAGCTAGACAGGGCCAGTATGTAGCCAGGCAGGGCCAGTATGTAGCCAGGAAGGGCCAGTATATAGGCAGGCAGGGCCACTTATAGGTAAACAGGGGCAGTATATATGCAGACAGGGCTGGTAAATAGGCAGACAGGGCAGGTATATAGGTAGACAGAGCTGGTATATATAGGAAAACAGACGAAATGTCCAATTGACGTGATGAAGTATAAAATCCTCGTTTATTTAGAAGCCAACAGCAAACAGAATAATCCAAGATAAAAGATACATCTTACGCGTTTCAGGCCAGGTACATAATGGCCCTTAGTCGTAGAATAAAAACATGCAAACATAGACACACCTATATAGCCCTCGTAATTAGCAAATACATATGTGGTAGAAAAGGGGAGGTGTGTCTAGATGACAGAATGACATAGCAACAAAGCATATACAACATGGAACAACGAACAGAAAAACAGGATACAATAGCATAACAAATAGAAACTAATATTGCAAAATTAAATCCTGTCTGCTGTTCAGTCCTAAGGGTGCACGAGTTTTTAGGGTAAAGATCCAAAAGGACTCACGATTCAGAAGTTTCCTTCTATGATCACCTCCCCTCATGAGAAGGTTAACCCTTTCTATACCTTGTACAAAAAGCGAGTCTACGTTGCCTGCATGGTGAAGAGAGAAATGCCGCGAGACCGCAGAAACGCCATGTGTGTGCAGTGACCTACAGTCCGAAAGATGTCTCCTAATACGTTCCTTCAATTTACAAGTGGTACAGCCCACAAATTGCACATGGCATTGTAGACATGATACCAAATATACGACATAGCGGGTATTACAATTAATGTATTGCTTAATAAAAAAAGTTTTTCCCGTTTGAAAAGATTTATAAGAGGAAGACTGACTAAGGACACTACAACATACGCACCTGGCATGCCCACATTTATAACAGCCAAGATGCCGTAGCCACGATGGGGTCACATCCGGGGAGTGAAAGAGGCTCGGAGAGAGACGCTGTCTTAATGTCGGTGCCCTTCTTGCAACACACTTGAAGCCATCATCAAAGCAATTTGCAAGTAATGGATCTAAGGAGAGTATAGGCAAGAATTTTTTTCATGATATTAGAAATATCACGAAACTTCTGACTAAACGATGTGGAAAAGACTAAGGGAGATTTAGTAGAGTTGTTGAAGTTAGTTCTTTTTTGACTCGAAACTGTATTTAGCAATTTATTACGATCACTTTTTAATGCTATGTTTTTAGCTCGCTGCAAACTCCAATCAGGGTATTTTCTACTCTTCAGTCTCCTATAAATTGTATCACTTTCCACTAGAAAGGTATTAACATCTGAACAATTACGTCTAGCACGTAACATCTCCCCAACAGATGTATTGGTTTTCCTTTTTCAGGGCTGGTATATAGGTAGACAGGTCTGGTATATAGGCAGACAGGGCTGGTATATAGGCAGACAGGTCTGGCATATAGGCAGACAGGGCTGGTATATAGGTAGACAGGGCTGGTATATAGGCAGACAGGGCAGCATATAGGCAGACAGGGCCGCATATAGGGAGACAGGTCAGCGTATAGGCAGACAGGGCAGTATATAGGTAGACAGGGCAGATATATATACTAACACAGGGCAGATATATAGCCAGACACGGAAGATATAAAGGCAGACAGGTCAGATATATAGGTAGACAGGGCAGATATATAGGTAGACAGGGCAGCATATAGGTAGACAGGGCAGTATATAGGCAGACAGGGCAGTATATAGGTGGATAGGGCAGCATATAGGTAGACAGGGCTGGTATATAGGTAGACAGGGCTGGTATATAGGTAGACAGGGCAGGTATATAGGCAGACAGGGCATCATATAGGTAGACAGGGCAGCATATAGGTAGACAGGGCAGTATATACGCAGACAGGGCAGTATATAGGCAGGCAGGCCAGTATATAGGCAGACAGGGCAGTATATAGGCAGACAGGGCAGTATATAAGTGGATAGGGCAGTATATAGGCAGACAGGGCAGTATATAGGTGGATAGGGCAGTATATAGGTGGACAGGGCAGTATACAGGCAGATAGTGCAGTATATAGGTGGATAGGGCAGTATTTAGGCGGATAGGGCAGTATATAGGCGGATAGGGCAGTATATAGGCGGATAGGGCAGTATATAGGTGAATAGGGGAGTATATAGGTGGATAGGGGAGTATATAGGTGGATAGGGCAGTATATAGGTAGACAGGGCAGTATATAGGTGGATAGGGCAGTATATAGGTAGACAGGGTCATATATAGGTGGATAGGGCAGTATATAGTTGGATAGGGCAGTATATTGGTAGACAGGGCTAGTTTAAAAAAATAAAAATAAAAACAATACTTACCTGATGTCTCTGCTTCCTCTTCTTTCTTCCCTGGAGCGCCGCCAGCAGCAGTGTGCGGGACGCGGAGCGGGCGCGCGATGACGTCATCACATCGTGCACCTGCCCCGCGGCCTCCTGAGAGCTGAACAGACAGGATGAGAAGATCCTGGCTGTTCAGCCTCGGCCGTTGCTTGTACCGCGCGGTGCAGGCGGCAGCCATGATGGCTGCATGGCTGGGTCTTTGACCTGGCCATGCAGCCGTGTGGCGAGGGGGTCTGTCGGTCCCCTGCCACAGGGGTCCGGTCGCTGATGCGACCATTGCGGGCCCTGTAGCGCGCCACAGACTGGCGCCGGGACTCGGTGCCTGCCGGGGGGGAAACACTGGTCCCCTCGGAGGGCGATCCGAGCTGGCCTTGCTGCCCGGACCCCAGCAGCCCGCCGGGCAAATGTCCGGTTTGCTCTATGGGCAGTCCGGGCCTGGTATTGACTATGAATGTGAACACGTTACAGTGGAGCTGCTCACCGACAAATGAACTAGGGGCTACCAGACATGTATAGAAAAAAACTGTTCAACAAACCCTGCTGTATATGGGGCTCTAAAGAAGGCAGATGATCATTGCACCACTGCTAACAAATTTCCATTGATAGAAAAGGCTTCAACTTTCACGACAGGATCAGAATTGATCCTCCACTAATTAGGGATGGGTTGCCTTCTAAGATGAGTCACATTTCCAGCTTTGTTAAACAGATGGATGTTTGAATGTCAGGTGGGAAACAAACACATAATTCCTTATAAAACATAACTTTTAATATATACTGCTCCTAGAACATATATATGTCAAAAAAGTTCCCGAGACAACTAACCAAAAAAATGGACACAGTCCCTAAATAGCCCAAGATAAATCCTAAGCGGAAAACTCACACCGAAATGGGCGACCCCACAATACTAGTACCTATGCTCCATTATCAACCCTACTTTAGACAGGTAGTCTAAAGGGTGACAATAGTCTAATACTATAATTTAAGTGTCAAGTATAGTGATTATATATCTCGAGATCACACAACTCTATAAGTATCTATTATCTGTCTAGAATAATAGATGTATAATATACTCTTCAAGTAAGTAGATGTATTATTAGAATAAATTTATCTTACTTAAAGGGGATGTATCGCTTCCTTACTTCAGCTCATTCACACTGCTCTGAGCTTCTCAACTCTGTGAATGCAGGGGCGTTTCTTCCCCTCCCAGCTGGATGACATCATCCCCCCTTCACTGCTGGCCTGAGACTCCCCTCCCCTCCCCTCTGAGTCCACATGTCACTGTGTCTCTCCCTATCAGTCTTATTCTATAAGAGCTGTATACATAACACAGGCTGCATTCAATCTAATCTGAGCACTGATCTCCTCTCACAGCTGGAGATGTATTACAGCTTTCTAAGAACGGCACAGATCTGCGTGTATGCAGGAGAGTTAGGCACAGGGTAAAAAAAGTCATGTGAACACATTGTACAAACTGCAGCAGTATGAATCTGCTAGGTGTGGAGACAGAAAAATGCTCCGGCCCCTAACTCAGTCAGAGACACAGCTCCATGAATCGACCCAGGGGCTGTACAGTGTAAATGAGCTCTCAGCTAGTGAAATGCAAGGAGGAGGGATTAGACCCACACTGGATATCAGTGTAAATAAAAACACAAGATAAGGGACACTGTGAGAACAAGGCAGCTTTGCTAATGACATCCCATTGCAAAGTTGCTTGTTTTCACTGTCCCCTTATTCTGAAGACCATTTAATGAAACGATAACACCCCTTTAATAGTGCAAGTTTACTAGTCAAAAATCCCCAGACGCGTTTCATCCATATTCCAAAAGGACTCCTCAGTAAAAATTTCAGACTTATCACATATATTCAAGAAAAAAGACTGTACATACCAGAAAAGGCATCTACTCACTTCCAATACCCAAACATATCCAGGAAAGGTCTCCTGGTGGGTAGCAGGAAAGGTATTCCTGTATGGGTCAATAAAGCCCTGGTCCCTTGAGTTGGTTGTTGAGTTATTTTTTCTGGTAATGTAGTGTTTTGTATATAATTCCTCTGTACTTTGGTAAGGTTGGATTGGAAAACACCCTACAACCAGTGCTGAGAGAACAGAAGTTGGTGGTGGCAGCAGCGTTATGGTGTGGGGAATATTTTTGTGGCATTCGCTGTCCCACTTATCCATGTGGAAGGCACCTTCAATTGAATTTATCCTTGCTGATCACATACATCACATGTTGATTGTCTTCCCTACAGCAGATGGAATCATACAACATGACAATGCTACATGTCACATGACATTGGTTGGAAGAGCATATCCAAGACTTCCAAGTACTACTCTGATCCCCAAATTTTCCAGACCTAAACCCAATTGATTGATGCATATGGATATTAGTTGGTGGTCATAATAATGTGACTCGTCTGTGTATAGATATAAATTATGTATTTTTTCAATTTAGGATATGTGACTCATTTAAATGACCCCCGGCAGCTTTTCTCACATGCCTGCTTTTGTAAATACCAGAATAACAATCCTGGAGCATCTGTTACCTTAGTATTTCCCTGGAAATGTAGAACTACATGGAATGGGTGTTACTACTTTTCTTGTTAATATGATGTCTCTTCATTCCCCATATGTGACACTATTAGAATTGAAGAGACAGTGTCAGAATATAAAGCCTTTCTGGATTGTTGGTAACTTGAGCAATAACACATTTCAGGTCCAGTAAATAGTGATATCCTGTATGATTTTTTTCCTGCTAAAAATGTTACCACTTTCATGTTTTATAAGGTTTTGTTCTTATTACAACCATATTATGCATAAACAGCACTTAAATGTCACGGCGGCTGAGAACATGTAAATTACTGCTATTTTTCTGTGGTAAGACTTATTTAAAAAGAAATGTGTAACAGCACAAAGTCATCCTAAAAGCAGTTCAACCGATAAGTACATTTACAATGATCTATACTGAAGATCGCTATAAAGAAAAAACATCATTGTTGGGGGTGGATTATAATAAGAAGAGACCACCTGGGGCCCATGGCTCTAGGTGCGAGGGGGTGGGCATGAGAAATGACCATCATTAGACGCATTATATATCCTTTCCACTGTTCTTACTAATTTTGCCCCAAAACAGCAAATGATTGATTGTAAGAGTGCACATGGGTGCCAGGATTGCTTGGGTAGCAGACTTTCGAGCAACCAGAAAATAAGCATCTCTGCTGGTGACATAATGCTGCTATCAGGCAGTCGCAGTGCTTGCATGGACTATTACTGTCTCTAATGAAAGGTGGTAAGCAACAGAGTATAGGACGATATGGCAGCTGCCCAATCTAACATAGCATATCACATGATGTAATATTGATGTACAGACAATTGATCAAAAGTGCCATCTACTTTAGGCTATGGACAGATGCCCTAACTTAGGCTTTCAAACCAAAAGAGGGCCATCATCTGGCACTTCAACTATCATCTTTTTGATTGTGTAGACATGTCACACTGGCTACTGTACCTGTTAAAAAAAACAAAAAAAAAAAAACTTGTCTACCATCCAGACTTGAAAAAAGGTATAGAATAAAATAAAATATTTAATTGGTATGCATTAAAAAGAGAGCTACACTGATGCAGCATTCGTTCCTTTTGACGAGTTTCGACCCAGTAGAACTCATAATCATTGTGAGTAGAATACTGCAAAAAACGCCATTTAAAAGCAAGTGCATTAAGCAAACACCTCTGGGTGAGAGTTCAATTATTTAAGGTAAAATTAAACTCTGCTGCCGAAAAGCCATTAACCCTTAAAATGCCAACACACATTAAATTGCTGGGATGCTGGGAATAAGGGGATGCAATATATCTGCCAGCGTCCCATTCATAGTGTTTTTCTTGATTATATATGGAGCACACGTTTTACACACTTGGCTATATTTGTTTTCAATAAGGCTTTATTTGAAAGTAACCATCTGATTTATGTATCAGTTATAATTATTAAAATTTCAATCACATTATGTTCTTATAGTATTTATAGTAATGGCTTTTCGTCATGTTAGCTTAAATTATTGAACTCTTTCCCGGAGATGTTTTCCTAGGGCACTTGCTTTTAAATGGCGTTTTTGCACTATTCTCCTCACTACAATTAAGAGTTCTAGTGGCTCGAAACGCATCAGAGAGAACAGAGGTTGCATCAGTGAGAACAGAGGCTGCATCAGTGTAGCTCTCTTTTTAATACATACCAATTAAATATTTGATTTTATTCTATACCTTTTTCCAGTTTGGATGCTGGACAACTTTTTTTCTTTCTTTAGATTGACCCATTGCCTCTATAGGTCCGGGGAGGCTTTCCATGCACCGACACACTTCGGGCCACATTTCTGAAACCTGTCTAGGTCTAAAATTCACTTTGCTGCCCACAGCCACCAATCAGAACTCCCCTCTCATTTTTCCAGAGCACTATATGAGAGGGGCGCTCTGATTGGTTACAATGGGCAACAAAGTGAATTTTATACCTAGACAGTTTTCATACATGTGGTCCTTAGTGGCCATGAGACTATGATTGTCACACCAGTGGCAGTAAGCAACCTTATTTATTGTCATTTTTCCTATTGTACCAATTCCTGCAAGGGCAGTCATTACTTCTGGAAAGAAAGTGTCCCCCTGCTACAGACATATAGGACAAGGTGCATCCTACCTTGTGGCACAATAACGTGAAAAAAAAAAAAAGTTCACTTGTGGATTTGAAACTGTTTCAGTATATGAGATGCACGGAGGCCATGCCGGACTACAGCACCAATAATAACTGTTAAAAAGCTAGACTTTAATAAAATCTAAACAGCCACCATCTCCTGACACATTTTGAGCAAACGGTCTTAATCGTAGAGTAGTAGATTAAGCATGTTTGCCTGAAAGGTGTCAGAGGTACACACCTCTGTCCTCACCTGCGTTCCAGCACTGTCGCTGTCCACCATCTTTCAGAGTCTTCTGTTTACTATCTGGCGTTGGCAGTCAGAACATTACCTGACATCATCGTTTGGAAGTGAAGGTCTCTGAAGTGGGATGACAGGCATTGCACATGACCGCTGACGCCGATCAGTGACTTCAGTGGGGACGTTCTGACTTCCAGGACCAAAAGCCTAAAAACAGAAAACCTGGGGAGACAGTTGGCAGTGGTGGAACAGGGGTAAAGGCAGAGCTGAGTAAGGGCATGTCCCCACGGCATGGGTTTTTTTGGGTTTGGGTTTTTTTTCAGGGGGTTTTGCGGTTTTTTTAAAGGACCGCCTAAAAAAAAACCGGGCCGAAAAAAAGGGAGCACAAGGGTGCTCTATGGAAAACCCGTGAAAGCACCCCCACTGCACGGGTTTTTCCCGTCGGGCGGTTTTTTTCCCCCCGGGGTTTCCCCCCCCAAATATTGTGTTTGCAAAACCCTTTTTCCGGGTTTCCCGGGGAAGGGGAATTCGGTGCATCTCAATGTAAAGGGGGAGGGTTTTTTTCTTCGTTTTATCGTGGGGGGAAAAACCCCACCCCCCCTGCGGCCAAAAAAACCCCCCCGGGGACAAATCCCGCCCGGCCCCAAATGGGCCGGTATTTTTGTCCCTGGCAGTGGGAAAAAGGGCCCCCCAAAACATTTTCTTTTTTTTTACTTTGCCCGCCCCGGGCCCAAAAATTTATTAAAAAAACCAAAAATTAAGGGGGAAAAAACCCCTTTTAAAAAACCAAATTTTGAAAGTGGTTTTACGACAAAGTGAAATTTTTAAGTTTTGAAAACCAGAAATGTTAAAAATGGGGCCCCCTTTTTTTAACCCCAAAAATTTTCTTGTGACGGGGGACGGGGAGGGTGGGGCGGGAGTTCCGGGGGGCCTTTAATCTCAAAAGGGTTAATTTGGAAAAACATGGTTTAGGGGAAAAGATTTTTTTTTGGATGTATAATTCTTTTTATTTTTCCTACCCCAAATGTGCCCCCGCTTTTTCCCAATTTTGCTCGAATAGTGTGGCGGGGGAGTTTACTTTCCCCCAAACCCCTTTTTTCCTACTAAACACGTTGTTTTAAAATTTGGGCCATAGCGGGTAAAATTCCGTTAGGGATTTTGTACTTTTTTTTAATGGGCCCTCAAGGGGAAACCCAATTGACAAAAATACGGTAAATTGCCAATGTTTACAAAAACACATTTTAAAAAAACCCCCTTAAAAGGGGGGTTGTCTCACTTTTTGAAGATCATAGTTGAAAATGGGGGGGAAACCAAAAATTTAAGGATATGCCCTTTGGGTTTTTACTTTTGGGGCAAAGTGCAGGGGTTTTAGAAAAAGGGCGGGGGTTTACATGTGGCCTTTTGCAACGGGTTGTTTTTTTTTTTTACGGGGTTCGGGGAAAGCATTCTGCCCTTTTGCCCAGGTTGTCCCAAAATGAAAAGGGAAAAAGGCATTTGGAAGAGGAGGGGCGGGTTTTTGTGGGGTTTTGGGGCAAGGGGGAGAAGCGGGGAGGGGACATGCGGGGGGGGTTGTGTGTATTGTATCCTTTCATTTGGCCCTCCCCTCCATTCCCTGTGGTCCCAATAAAACACACCCCTGTGGCGGGGAAAAAATACCCCCTTTCCCCCGCTTTCACTGCCTCTTGTCCAGGCATGTCGTTTCCCAAATCCACAAAAACCCCCCTTTTCCCAAGTCCTCCCCACTGCTTTTTTTCCCCTTTTGCCTCCCAAATTAAAACACAAAAAAAAAGGGGTGAAAAAGGGGGCCTTTAAAAATTTTTTTTGGGAAAAAAAAAAAAGCGTTTTTTTGCTATGTGAATAATAAAATTTTTTGAGGGTTTTTGGGCCACATGAAATAAAAAAAAGGGCGGGTCTAAAACTCACCCCTTACTTTTTTTCCGACCCATTTAAATAAAATTTGAAATGGGGTGCTGGGGAATTTGGGTTTGGGGCTATGGGCAAAAAAGGGAAATTTTTGGGGGAACCTGGGACTTTTTTTTCTTTTAATGTGGCCTTTGGCATGTTTTTTTAGGCTTAAAAGGGGGGAAAGGGTTTTTTTCAGCCCTTTAAATTTTTACGCGGGGGGGAGTGGGGCAAATTACGGGTTTGATTAGGGTTCCAAATTTTAACTACGGTAATCCCACAGTTCCCCATAGAAAACTATGGATTACGTTTTTTTTTTTTTTTTTTTCCCTTTCCCCCCCCCCCCTGCTCGGCAAAAATTACCACCAAGGGGGGGGGGAAAAATTTGGGGACATGGGGTTTAAACCCGGCATTTTTGGCGCCGCGGGTTTTAAATGCAAGTTATGGGCCGGCAAAAAAGGGGCCAAACCCCTGCTCCCCCCCCCACCCCCCGCCCCCCCCCTCGGAAACACGGGAAATTACCGGGGAATTTGGGTCCGAAAGGTTAAGCCGTGGGGGAAACAAAGCCTTAGGGTGCATTTTTGAAAAAAAAATGAAAAATACCCCCCTTTGCTGTGGCAAGGTGCCCCTTAAATTTCTACAGGTTGATATAATTCGGCAATTTCAAAAAATGTAGGGGTTTTTGGTTATTTTTTTGGTTTTAAAAAACAAAAAAATTTAAAAAACATTTTTAAATTTTTGCGCCGCACCCCTATGGACTTGATTTGGGGGCTTTTTTTTTCCCACCCCCCAAAGTGTACTTTTTTTTTTTTTTACCGGGTTTGCAATAAAAATGTGACTTTTTTAAACCCAATTTTTAAATTCCCAATTTTTTAGAGGTTTTTTAAAAGGGCCCAAAAAAAAATGTTTTTTTGGCTTTTGGAATTTTTTTTTCTTCTTGTTATTCAGTGTATGGGGTAAAGAAAAATTTTTATTTCAATTTTCATCCCGGGCTTTTTTTGATGGGAGCGATAACCCCAAATTTGTTACCCTTTTTTTTTTTTTTTTAAAATGGGGGAAAAAAGGAGGTGATTTGAACTTTTAAAAATTTTTTTTTTTTTGGGTTTTCACATTGAAAACCTTTTTTTACTGTAACTTTGAGTCCCCCTTTTTAAACCGGGGGGGGGCATTTTCCAACCCAGAGGCACGGGCAGTTTCTAAAACCTAATTTGGGATTGTAATACAAAGCATTTTAAAGGGGTACCAAAAAATTTGGGGGTTAAACCCACTTCCCGGGCCCGGGGGCAAGGGAAAAAATGTGAAACAAAAAAACATGGTTAGGGGTTTAAAAACCTTCCCCAAAAAGGGTTTTCCAGCCGGGGCCCTGTTCACTGATCAAAATATCCCCCGAATTCACAGTGGTGGGTTTGATTGGAGTTTTCGGGGAAAGGGGGTTTGTTTAAAACCGTTTCATTCTTTTTGATACCCGGGGCCCTGTTTTTTCTGGGGGCGTTTTAAAAGGGGGTTTTAAAAAAAAGGGGCGGGAAAAAAGGGGGACGGGTCCATTTCCCCTGCGGTTAAAATGGGTTTTGGGGTTTTGCTACAAATTTGGCCCGTGGGCCCCCCAGGAAACTTTTGTAACGGGGTTTTTGCCCGGGAAAAAAATTCCCAAATTACAAAAGGGGCCTTTTTGCGACCCCTTGGGACAAATTTTTAAAAATGGGCCCGGGGGGGGAAGGGGGTTTTAAAAAATTTTAAAAAAAAAAAAAAAGCAATTAGAAAATTAAAAAACTGGGGCCCCCCCGGGGACTCATTTTTTTTTACTTTGTGTTATAAGGGGTCTGCAAAAAAATGTGGGAAAAAAAAAAAAAAACGGTTTGTTTTGATTTGCACTTTTATATAAACTGCAGCAAAATGCAGGTAGAAGGGTTCAGGCAGACCTGAACTGGCCCACATGGGAACAAAGGAAAGCCCTGTTGGACTCCTTGGCATGGCAATCCTGTAGCTGCTTTTCATTAAGAATGGCAAGAGTTACAGTGCCTTGCGAAAGTATGCGGCCCCCTTGAACTTTCAAACCTTTTGCCCATTTTAAGGCTTTTAAACATAAAGATATAAAATTGTAAATTTTTTTTGTGAGAATCAACAAAAGTGGGACCAATCTGAAGTGGAATGAAATTTATTGGATATTTTATTATTTGTAAAAAAATAAAAAAAAATTTAAAAGTGGGGGGGGTGCAATATTATTTGGCCCCCCTTTTCTTTTAGTGCAGCAAAAATCACTCCAGAAGTTTTAGTGAGGGATCTTGAATGATCCAAAGTTGTCCTCAATGACTGATGATGATAAATAAAATCCACCTGTCAGGGCTAAGTGGCGCCGGGAGCAACGTTCTGCAGCAGCTGATCAGCGACCCCACCCTGATAGTCATTCTGCTGGAGGCTGTGTGAGTGACAGAGGCCCAGCCACTCCGGACGGACAGGGGGCGTGTCACAGCAGCCAATGGGAGGATCCAGAGGCCGCTCCAATCAGCTGCAGGGGCGGTATCCGGGAATCACATTTAAACCCCCTACAGGCTGAGTGCAGTGCCTGTGATATTTCCTGGCTGCCTTTACTTGTGCTTTGATCATTTGTTTGCTTACCTGTGTACCTGACCTTAGCTTGTTTCCTGACCTTGTCTTGCGCTCTGATTTTGTACCTCGCTCCCATTTGGCTTTTGACCCCGGTAATCGCAGCAAAAGGTGGCGCTACAAAGTATTAACTTAAGGGGGCCGAATAATTTTGCACGCCCCACTTTTCACTTTTTTATTTTTTACAAAAGTTAAAATATCCAATAAATTTTGTTCCACTTCACAATTGTGTCCCACTTGTTGTTGATTCTTCACAAAAAATTACAATTTTATATCTTGATGTTTGAAGCCAGATATGTGGCAAAAGGTTGAAAAGTTCAAGGGGACTGAATACTTTCGCAAGGCACTGTATATACATTATTCACAAAAAATTAGGGATATTTGGCTTTTGGTTGAAATCTCAGGATAAACATAACATTTCTTAAAAATTTTTTTGCAATGCACTAAATGAGAGCATCTCTTAACTTTAGAAGGCACATATCCAACTGTTCAATACCCTGCGCATGATTAATGCCACACAACTCCAGCTACATTTAAGGGAGGTGAGAGGCACCCAAGTGTCACATCAGACCATTCATAACCGTTTACATCAGCATGGTCTGTGTGCTAGACAATCTGACCACACCATCATCATCTTGAGCCAGGGAGGATCTACGCTGGACAAGGGACCAGTGGTCCTTAGTGCTGTTCAGTGATGAAAGTCGATTCACTCTGAGTAGAAATAACGGCCACCAACGATGTTGGAGATGTCAGGAGAGTGCTATGCATCATCCACTGTTGTCATCAGACGACTTTGGTGATGGTGGTAGTGGTGTCATAGTGTTACAGTGTGGGCAGGTGTGTCTCATCAATACAGAACTGCCCTACACTTTGTAAATGGTACAGTGACATATCTCTACTACAAACTTTATTTAGCAAAATCCAAAAAGTTATAACAGAATATCATCTCTGACGTGTGTTCAGACCACATAAGCTCTTAGTCAAGGTTAAGCGCTTATTGATAGAGGCAATTTTATTAAAAAGTTTCTTATTTTCCCTGTTTCCTATTGATTTATGCTGGCTTGTTGAAAGGACATTGCCTATTTAGTTACTGTTTATTCTCTGAGTTACAAAAGATCGAAAACTCTTGACACAGAAATACTGTATGTGTATATATATATATATATATATAAATATATATATATATATATTTATACAAATAAATATATATATATAATATAAAATATATATATAATATATATGTGAATATATAAAATGGTGTGTGTAATATATATTTTATAATATATATATATATATGTATATATATTTTTTTTGTATATACTCTGAGGAAAAAAATTATTTCGTCAGCCACCAATTGTGCAAGTTCTATCACTTAAAAGATAAAGAGAGGGCCTGTAACGACATCATAGGTAGACCTCAACTATGAGAGACAAAATGAGAAAACAAATCCCGAAAATCACATTGTCTGATTTGTAAAGAATTTATTTCCAAATTATGGTGGAAGTATTTGGTCACCTACAAACAAGTCCGATTTCTTCTTCTTTAAGAGGCTCCTCTGTCCTCTCCTCATTACCTGTAGTAATGGCTCCTGTTTGAACTTGTTATCAGTATAAAAGAAAACTGTCCACAACCTCAAACAGCCCACACTCCAAACTCCACTGGGGTTTAAAGAAAAAAGGGAAAATGTCGAGGACACCAGAAACAAAATTGTAGCCCTGCACCAGGCTAAAAGGAAAAAACTGAATCTGCAATACCCAAGCAGCTTGGTGTGAAGAAATAAACTGTAGGGAGCAATAATTAGAAAATTTAAGTTATACAAGACCACTGATAATCTCCCTCGATCTGGGACTCCACGCAAGATCTCACCCCATGGGGTCAAAATGATCACAAGAACGGTGAGAAAAAATCCCAGAACCACACGGGGGGACCTAGTGAATGACTTGCAGAGAGCTGGGACCAACGTAACAAAGGCTACCATCAGTAACACACTATGCCGCCAGGGACTCTGCAGTACCAGAAGAGTCCCCCTACTTAAGCCAGTACATGTCCGGGCCTATCTGAAGTTTGCTAGAGAGCATTTGGATGATCCAGAAGAGTATTGGGAGAATGTCATATGGTCAGATGAAACCAAAAGTAGAACTGTTTGATAGAAACACAACTCGTCGGTTTTGGAGGAGAAGAGAAGGGCTGAGTTGAAATCCAAAGAACACTATACCTACTGTGAAGCATGGGGGTGGCAACATCATGCTTTGGGGCTGTTTCTCTGCAAAGGGATCAAGACGACTGATCCATGTACATGATACAATGAATGTGGCCATATATCGTGAGATTTTGAGTGCAAACCTCCTTCGATCAGCAAGGGCATTGAAGATGAAACGTGGCTGGGTCTTTCAGCATGACAATGATCCCAAGCACACAGCCATGGAAACGAATAAGTGGCTTCATAAGAAGCATTTCAAGGTCATGGAGTGGCCTAGCCAGTCTCCAAATCTCAACCCCATAGAAATCCTTTGGAGGGAATTTAATGTCCGTGTTGCCCAGCGACAGCCCCAAAACATCACTGCTCGAGAGGAGATCTGCATGGAGAAATGGGCCAACATACCAGCAATAGTGTGTGCCAACCTTGTGAAGACTTACAGAAACCGTTTGATCTCTGTCATTGCAAACAAAAGATATATAACAAGTATTGAGAGAGAACTTTTTGTTTTTGGGACCAAATACTTTTTTTTCCACCATAATTTGCAAATAAATTCTTCCAAATCAGAAAATGTGATTTTCGGGATTTTGTTTTCTCATTTTGTCTCTCATATTTTGGGGGTCACCTATGATGTAAAATTACAGGCCTCTCATCTTTTTAAGTGGGAGAACTTGCACAATAGGTGGTTTACTAAATACATTCTTTCCACACTGTACAGGTAGTTCCAGGGTTATGAACGGGAAAGGGATTGTAGGTTTGTTCTTAAATTTGTAAGTCGGAACAGGTACATTTATTATAATAAACGTAACTCAGCTCCAGCAAAAGAATAAAAACATTAGGGGGTGGGACATGCAAGGAGGTTAACATCCCTTTACATTTGTTTTTTCTGTCTGTGCCCCTGTTTAGAAGCTTTCACCCCCCTTTCTGTCTTTAATGTGCTGCTGTGGCATTCTGGCACATGCAGTTCCATGGCCATTAGCTGCTGGGGAAATGGAACTACAAGTGCCAGCATGTCACAGCACCACATGTTAATCACATGTACTAATCAGAACCAATGCAATTAGTACATATGTGGTGTGACTTGCTGACATTTGTTGCTGAAGCAGTAAGAACAGACCTGCCATGCCAGGGCCAACAGCAAAAGACCAGAGTGACGGGAGGGAGAGCTGTTGTGTTGGCCTGAAAACCAAGGTTCCCAGTGCAAAGCGGGTGGGTGGATGGAAGGTAAAAAAAGAGCTGCTGTGTCGTTCAGAAATGCAGTGAGTGGAGGAAGGCGTGTGATGTGACTATGGGATAACGTTATTATGGGATGTAACTCAGTGTGTGACATACATGCAAAACGGATGAAATTTGTGAGAAAAATATGATGAAGATATACAAAGAGAGAAAATGCATTTTCATTCTTTTCCTCTAATTTGTAGATGCTTGTTCTGATGTTCTATATTTAGAATTGTTGACCCAGTTGGCAAGAAAGTAGCAGTGAGAAAGTTATCCGAAATAATTTTGTGCTGCATTAAAGTCAGGTTCAGCCTTCTTCTCAGGAACGATACCTAGCACAGAAGGGGAACCTTGAGTTTCTGCTGGGAATTTCACTAGCTTCAAGGCACACATTTTACCACATTTCAGGATGCAGATTAACCCTATTCAGTGGAGCTAAAATGTGTCCCAGCTTCCAACATGTTTGCACGAGTGGCAGGTACTGACATAGATTTGGAATCCGTAGAGGTAAAAATATGTTTATATTCCTGAAAAATAGATTGCTGAAAATTAGTACATAATCTCATTAAAACAACAGGTCACTTTATTGTACTTTTAAGCATATTGCAGAGCACACAATGCACGTTTCAAGCACCAAAATACAGATGTTACACATGAAATCCATGGCAGAAAGATAATACCAGGGCCAGGACCACGGGTAGGCGATGGTAGGTGACTGTCTGGGGTTCTACTTCCTCCAAGGCAGGAGGGTGGTACAAGAAGATATCAAGTGGGCTGAATATTTCATTTGGGAGGAATGCTATATGCCTTATTTGCCTATGGCACCACAATACCTTGCCTTGTCCTGGGTGATACTGTTGGATTTGTGCTATGCGTTTTCAGTTTGCTGTAGTGGATTCCGGATGCACGTTAGCCCTATTTCAATGGTGCGAATTGTGTCTTGGCTACACTACACAGAATCAGTCTGATTTCAGATTCAAGGTGGGAGAATATGTGCTGGAACTAACAGTATTAGGGTCCATCCACACGGCATGGTTTATTGGTTGGATTTTCAGGTGGTTTTCGGATTTGCAAACCATCTGAAAACCGACAATAAACCATCCCTATAGACTTTAAAAGAAAATCTGTTCACTAGTCTACACTGAATGGATTTTCAGCCACCGGCGTTCCTAAAAACTTGCAGTATGCACAATCTTCTGCCCGGTTTTCGGGCGGAAGGTGTACAAATTCAATAGTTATGGGGGATGGGCGAATCCGCAAATTGGGGACAGAATTGTCCCCCAAAACCATCCAAAAGACAATAAAATACTGGCCAGATTCGTAAACAGAATCCAATCGGCATTTTACAACTGCCATGTGGATGTAGCCTTATTGTTCTGCGTAAACGGCCAAGTCTCAATACCCTAAAATTAATATTTGTTAAATAAGATTACAATAAGGACAGCATAATTCAGTGGAGTATCCTCAGGGTGTAAAGTAAATATGATATACTACATATGCCAAAAATACAACAAAGAGCACTCCAAAAAGGCATATGCAAAAAAAATTTTGTTTAGATTTTAGACAGAGGAACAAAGGAAATTTAACAAAGGAAACAAGTACAAGTGCATACTATTTCAACAGATAACCAAAAGTGCATGTGCAAAAAAAAGGTGCAAGTAAAAATAGCAATTATATCAATGTACTGAATAAAAATTACAAAGGCTGGAAAGATCATAAGATCATGCCACATAATACATAATGATATACATGACTAAAGGGGTTTCCTCATTATAAAGATTAGCGGTTAACATGTAGGGACAGGCTATTGAAGACTTTTTCTAAATACATTGCTCTTCTGATTTTACCTTTGTCATGATATAAGAGAGAGTTTAGCTGATTTGAGTGCACACAGGTTTCTATAGTTTTCTGTCCATATTTTCTTCCTGATTAGAGAGAGATCAGGGAGTGATGTCACCATGGATGGAGCTGACTCTTTATCTCTAACAAGATCAGCTTTTGTTTACAGATAACCATTTGTTTTCACTCCTCGGGGCACTTGTAGCTTTGTTTAAATTCCTTGCACATATGTCTTTGTAAAGTCTCAGCTAGTTACAGAGAAGCTAAATATCCTAATTACTGCTATAGAACCACCCACAGCCTGAAAAAGGCAGAGTAAAGCTGCTTGTGACTCAGTGAAACAGCATGGTGAGAAAAACCCTTTAAGAATACTGTATATAGCTACACATTAGATATACAGAAACATTTGATATGCAAGTACAGAGCCGCTGGTACTGCCGTGAGGGGCCCAGTCACTCTGTGAAACACGGGGGAAGGGCCCACTACTGCCGACAGCTGCTACCCCTCTGTTTCACAGAAATGGTAGAAAGAACAGCCAATAGGTGATCTCAATTGTATGTGCGTCCTTGTGATGGGGAACAGAGAGCTGTTCTCTCCCTGCTCCCACTGTTTGTTGCTGCGCAGGCAGCCCAATGAAGTGACGTCATAGCGGCGCTTGCAGTGCTTCTTGTCCCAAACCTAAAACACCTGGCTTGAGGCCTAGAGCAGGCAGACACAATGGTGGAGAGGTGAGTATTATAATTTTTTTTTATTTATCTAGAAGAGGCTGAGTATATTGTGATCTATGTACTATGTAGCTGCCTACCGGTATGTATCAGTAATACAGGGGACCAACAGTAGATATGTAGTTATATAGGGGCCCCCAATAGGTAGGTAGCTTTTTATAGCTACCTACGTACTGGAGGGCCCCTAAATAGCTACCTACTTACTGGGGGCCTCTATATAGCTACTTACCTACTGGGAGCAGGGCCGGCGTACAGCCAGTACAGGGGGTACTGCGGTATGGAGCCCGGTGAAACAAGGGGGCCCACTGCAAGCAGGCCCTCTTGTTTCATAATCTACTCAGTCTGTACACGGGCCCCGCGGCATTGTGTCTGAGGAGGGGGCCCGTGCGGCTCTGCGTCTAAAGAGGAGGCCCGCGCAGTTCTGCATCTGAGGAGGGGGCTGGCGCTCTTTACATACAGCTGCAGCAGTGTCGGTCTGTCATCTCTTTCCAGTTCTCCTGTGATCGGAATCAGCCCTTCCTCTCTCTCGGCCTGTGGGCGGGGCCTCAGTGACTCCTGCTGGCAGAGGGACGAGTGGCCAACTCCGATCAAAGGAGACACTGGAGAACAGGAACGAGGCGAGAGACTCTTCCTCTGTATGTAAAGAGCACTCCTAAGGCTATGTTCACATGGCTTATCCACAGCGTAATTGCGGGGACGGATTTAGCCTGCAATTACGCCATGTGCTGTGCACGGTGGGGGGGGGGGGATAATGTGCATGTCACTTTCTCCCCGCTCGCCGTATTTCGCGAGCGGGGAGAGGAGACGGAATCCATAGTTCTCTTTGAGAACTGTGGATTACCATCATGACAGGGACGGAGTTCAGCCATATTGGCGCAGTCCACATTAAAGCCCCCCTCTGCCCCCCCGTCCCCCCCGAAGCTGGGGTGGGGGCTGTGTGTGAGGCTGGGGAGGCTGTGTGTGTGGCTGTGGTGTGGCTGTGTGAGGCTGTGTGGGGGCTGTGTGTGAGGCTGGGGAGCTGTGTGTGAGGCGGGGGGGGCTTTTTGTATTGTTGGTGGGACTGTGTGTGAGGCTGTGGGGGGCTGTGTGTGAGACTGGAGGGTTGTGGGGGGGCTGTGTGTGAGGCTGGGGGAGCTGTGTGTGTGAGGCTGTGGGGGGCTGTGTGTGAGGCTGGGGGGCTGTGTGAGGCTGGGGCGCTGTGTGTGTGAGACTGGGGGGGTGCTGTGTGTGAGACTGGGGGGCTGTGTGGGTGGGAGGCTGGAGGGGCTGTATGTGAGGATGGGGGGGCTGTGTGTGAGGCTGGGGGGCTGTGTGTGAGGCTGCCTCCCAGCTGTATGTGAGGGGGGCTGTGTCTGAGTGGGGGCGGGGCAATGGGATTGGCAGAGGGCAGGGTTGATGGGGGGGGCCACATGCTTCACCTGTGTTGGGCCCTGAAATTTCTGATTGCGGCCCTGACTGGGAGACCACTATCTACCTATATATGCCTACATATGAGGGGCTCTATGTACCTACCTACCGGGGGGCCCTATATACCTACCTACTGGGGGACCGCCATATAACTACCTATATACTGGGAGGCTCTATATCGGTACCTACTGCGGGGCCATATATACCTACCTACTGGGGGGCCCTATATATCTAACTACTGGGGCACCCTATATACCCATCTAGTGGGGGGACTCTATATACCTACCTACAAGAGGGGGCCATAGAGGGAGTATTATTTGGTCTTTGTACATTGTTGTTATTTGGCAATATTGGTTTGGTCAGTAACATTATAGTGGCATTATTTACTACATAGTGGTGATACACAGTGATCATGCGGCCCTTGCATACATTTTGACACGCAAAATATAGATAAACTGTACGCTGTAAAATCCAACAAGAACTAAACCCAAATACAATTGCGCAATTGTATTTTTTTTCTTGTTCATCCTTCAAATAAGTTTTTCTTTTTCTGGGGTGGGGACAGGAGTTGGTGGAGTTTTAGAAAGTGCACATGCCTAAGTAAACCTAATATAATTCATATTATGATGTCCTTATTCTATCAAAGAGCATGTGCCCAAACAAATGTGTAAGCCATGCATATACAGTGAAGGAAATAATTATTTGATCCCTTGCTTATTTTGTAACTTTGCCCATTGACAAAGTCATGAACAGTCTATAATTTTAAGGGTAGGTTCATTTTCAACATTGAGAGATGGAATATCCAAAATAAAATCCAGAAAATCACATTGTATAAATTATATAAATTTAGTTGCATTTTTCTGAGAGAAATAAGTATTTGTTCCCCTACCAACCATTAAGAGTTTGGGCTCCTACAAACCAGTTAGACACTTCTAATCAACTCGTTACCTGCATTAACCACTTCCCGACATAGGGCGTATGCATACGCCCTAGCGGGAAGTGACTTCCCGCAAATGGACGTTTGCATACGCCCTGGCGATCGCGCGGTGGCTTGTGGCGAGCCGCGCGCGATCGCGACATGGAACCAGCGGTAAATTACTGCTGGCTTCATGCCCCATCACCCCCGGCCGGAGTGAGCTCCGGCCGCGGGTGAAAAACGCATCATTACCGCAGCCTGTCATGGCCGCAATAATGAAGGCGCAGGCAGGAGGAGTGAGCTCCCTCTGCCTACGATCGGCGAGGCAGCGGCAGAGATGCCGCTCGCCCGTCTCCTACCAGACTCCCCGGATGCTGTCTGAAAGCATCCGGGTAGTCTGGTGACATCCCCATGCCCACAATACATTGTGGGCATGGTGTCACTAGTTGCCATGGCGACCTCTGCACAGCAGTAACGCTGTGCACAGATCGCCTCTTCAAACAAATCCTCACTGGGGAAAAGTAAAAAAATGTGAAAAAGTAAAAAAAAAAAGTAAAAAAGTAAAACACAAACACAAAAAATAAAATTAAACCATGTACACTGCCCTTTTCCCCTTTACAAACGGCAATCGCCCCAAAAAAAGATCAAAAAGAAATAAAGTACCCATATTTGGTATCGCCGTTAGCGTAACGACCTGCCCTATAAATCTGTCATGTTAATTAACCCGTACGGTGAATGCCGTAAAAAACAAAAACAAGAAACAGTCACAGAATTGCGATTTTTGTACATCCTGCAGCACATAAAATGGAATAAACAGCGATCAAAAACTCATATAAATGCCAAAGTTGTACCAATTAAAACGTCAGTTCATCCTGCAAAAAAAAGTCCTTACACGCCTCTGTATACGGAAAAATAAAAATGTTATGGCTCTCAGAAGACAGCGATGCATAAATATTATTTAACACAATAAAAACACTTTTCTTTTCTTAAAGTGCTTCCAATGAAAAAAAAACTATATAAATAGGGTATCGCCGTTAATCGTATCGACCCAGAGAGTAAAGCTAACTGGTCATGGATACTGCAACGGTGAGCGCTGTTTAAAAATAAAAATAAAAAAACACTCTAGGATTGCAGTGTTTTTCTTCACCTTGCCTTCCAAAAAACGGATTTAAAACTGATCAAAGAGTCTTGTCCCCCCAATAATTATACCAATAAAAACGTCAACTCTTTCCGCAAAAAACAAGCCCCTACACAGCTCCGTACACAGAAAAATAATAAAAGTTATGGCTCTAAGACTATGGCGTTGCAAATACGTGTTTTCCTTTTAGAATTAAATTGTTTTTTTTGTGTAAAATCAGTAAAACATAAAAAAATCAATTGGGTATAGTTGTAATCGTATCAACTTACTGAGTAATACTTGCATGTCAGCTATACTGCACGGTGACCGCTGTAAAATAGAAAAAAAAAAACACTACCTAGGAATGTTGTATTTTGTTCAAAATGCCTCACAAAAACCTTAATAAAAAGTGATCAAAGCGGCATATGCCCCCATATTGGTACTAATAAAAACGTCATCTGATCCCACAAAAAAACAAGCCCATAATCAGCTCCGTATACAGAAAACTGAAAATGTTATGGCTATCAGAACAGGACAACATAAAACGCAATTTTTATAGACCTGTTTCTATTGTGTAAAAGTAATAAAACATAAAAAAAACTATATAAAATCTATATCATTGCAATTGTACCGCCCCCATAGTAAAGATATCCTATCATTTATACTGCACGGCGAACGCTGTAAAATTGAAGCCCAAAAAACAATGGTGGAACTGCGTTTTCCCCTCATTTTCATAGCCCAATGCAAAAAAAATAAAATTTGTAACACCTGTGCACCAAAATGCACAATACACCCCTAGATGTGATCTATGAGGCATGCTGAATCCAAAATGGGTGGACTTCTGGAAGGTTTCACCTGTTCTGGTTACTTGGGGGCTTTGTAAATGCGACATGGCCCCACCAAAATCTGCGCTCCAAAAGCAAAATAGCACTCCCTCCCTTATACGCCCTGCCATGGGCCCAAACAGCAGTTTACACCCACATGTATGGTATTGCCGAACTTGGAAGAAATTGCGTAACAAAGTTTTGGGTCCTTTTTTACCAGGATGCCTTGTAAAAATGAAACATTTTCAGCTAAAATTGCAGATTATTGGAAAAAAAATTTTTATTTCATTTTCACAGCTAACGCTAAAAATTTTTTGTGAAACACCTGTGGGGTCGATATACTCACTACACCCGGATTATTCCTTAAGGGTGTAGTTTCCAATAGGGTTTAGGCATTAAATGCACCTTAGGGTGTCTGCAAACCTGAAATGGCCCCTAAATAAAATCGTAATGAAAATGAGACCCACAGGTCCAGTAGGTGCTCCTCCTATTCTGGGGCTTGTGGTTGAGCCAAATAATGCACTATTGCCACATATGGGATATCTCTGAAAACAGCAGAATCTGGGGAATCAATATTAAGTTGCATTTCCCTGATCACATTTACGTATGTCTTGTGAATAATGTATAAAAAATGAAAATCTGCAAAAAAATGAAATTTTGAAATTTCACTTCCACTTTGCTTTAATTCCTGTGAAACACCTAATGGGTTAATAAACTTCCTAAATGCGGTTTTGAATACTTTAAGGGGTGTAGTTTCTTAGATGAGGTCATTTATGGGGCTATCTAACATACAGGTCAATCAAAGTCACGTTAGAACTAGACGGGTCCCTAAAATATTTATATTGCAAATTTTTCTTGAAAATTTGCAATTACTACTAAATTTATAAGCCCCCTAATGTCGTAAAAAAAAAAAAGACATTTAAAAAAAATGATGCCAAACTACAGCAGACATATAGTATATGCTAGTTATAAATTATTTTGAGTGGAATATCTATCTGTTTTACATGCAGAAATTTTTGAAGTTTGAAATTGGTAAATTTTTCAAATTTTTCACGATACTTTGATATTTTTCACAAATAAACAAGCATTTTTTGGACCAAAATTTCTTACTATCTTAAAGCACAATGTGTTATGAGAAAACAATCTCTGAATCACATGGATAGGTTAAAGTGTCAAAAAGTTATTCTCACATAAAGTGACACATGACAGATTTCAAAAATGGGCTCTGTCAGAGAGGCCAAAACTGGCTCCGGCGGTAAGGGGTTAAAGACAGCGGTCTCAGGGTGCTTTCATACGGTACGTTTTTGATAATTTTTTTCAATGCATTTTTTGTGCAGGAAGGCACAGCAATTAATGCTCATACATTGCTGCACAAAAATCGCGGCAAAAATCACGGTAAAACCGCGGTAATTACCACGATTTTTGTGGAGCAATGTACAGCATTAATTGTTGTGCCTTCCTGCACAAAAAATGCATTGAGAAAACGCAACAAAAACACACCGTGTGAAAGCACCCTTAAAAAGACTCCTGTCCACAGACTCAAATAATCAGTCAGACTCTAATCTCTACAACATGGGCAAGACCAAAGCTTTCTAAGGAGGTTGGAAGAAATACAAAATCACTATCAATCGACATCGATTTGGGGCACCATGCATGGGTGGGGTATTCTTGATCATGAGGAAGGTGAGAGATTAGCCTAAAACTACACGGGGGTGGAGGGCAGGGGGGCTTGTTAATGATCTCAAGGGAGCTGGGACCACAGTCACCAAGAAAACCATCGGTAACACATTACGCTGCAATTGTCACGGCACACGTTGTTGTCGTGGACGAGCAAGGCGCTACAGGGGTTAATCCCTCTAGCTGGTCGACACACCCAGGGAGAAGCCTGGCTTATGAGCATAGGATTGACAGCCCGGCTTAGAATCAGCTGAAGTTTGCCAATTAACACCTGGATGATTCTGTGAGTGATTGGGAGAAGGTGCTGTGGTCAGCTGAGACAAAAATTGAGTTCTTTGGCATTAACTCAACTTGCCATATTTGGAGGAAGAGAAATGCTGCCTATGACTCAAAGAACACCGTCCCCACTGTCAAGCATGGAGGTGGAAACATTATGTTTTGGGGATGTTTCTCTACTAAGGGCACAGGACTACTTCACTACATCAATGGGAGAATGGATGGAGCCATGTACCGTAAAATCCTGAATGACAACCTCCTTCCCTCCGCCAGGACATTAAAAATGGGTTGTAACTGGGGCTTCCAGCAAGACAATGGCCCAAAATATACAGCCAAGGCAACAAAGGAGTGGCTCAAAAAGAAGCACATCAAGGTCATGGAGTGACCTAGCCAGTCTCCAGACCTTAATCCCATAGAAAACTTATGGAGGGAGTTGAAGTTCAGAGTTGCCAAGCGACAGCCTCAAAATCTTAATGATTTAGAGATGATCTGCAAAGAAGAGTGGACCAAAATTCCTCCTGACATGTGCGCAAACCTCATCATCAACTACAAAAAAGTCTGACTGCTTTGCTTGCCAACTAGGGTTTTACCACCAAGTATTACGTCTTGTTTGCTAGAGGGATCAAATACTTATTTCTCACTGCAAAATGCAAATACATTTATATAATTTATTCAATGTGATTTTCTGGATTTTATTTTTGATATTCTATCTTTCAATGCTAAAATTAACCTACCCTTAAAATTGTAGGCTGCTCATGTTTTTGTCAGTGGACAAACTTACACAATGAGCAAGGGATCAAATAATTATTTCCTTCATTGTATAACCCATTTCAAAGAAGCCCCAGCCAGAAAATACCAGCATTAATAACAAAAGTAAGCAAATTACAGCATATGTAAGAAGCATCAGAAATAACACATAATATACACATAATATACACATAATAAGGCTGCTACCCAGACACATGTTTTGGTGCTGTGAAAATCTGCGGGATGGATTTCCCGTTGAAAACTGGATGCGGATATAAAGCAAGTTTAAATGCGTATTCCATTTTGTGTCAAAATCTGTAATGTACAGATACCCCTAGGTCAGGTTCACAGCATTTTTTTCCATGCTTTTTGAAGTGCAAAATTTACCTTTTTTGGGGGGCTTATATGCCAATATGCTCACAAAAAAAGTTTTATTAGGGTCCCATTAAATAAAATGGGAATAACTGTGTATTAGATACACAGCTGCACTTTTTTGCACACCATTTGACGAGTTAACTGCTGCACACCTGGACCACCATCAGTAGGTAAATGCACCAAATGGTGAAGCAAGTACACTGAAAAAGTGCTGAAACAAACGCATGGAAATAAACCGCAAGAAATGGAACAAAAGACAGATCAAATGAAGAGAGTGCATGTAAAAAAAAACGCATGAAAAAACATATTTTCCTTTTGTGAAATAAGTGTTTTGTTTCACTGTCAATAATAAAAAAAAAGTGTGTGTTTCCATGTTGTAAGAGGTGGCACGCGTCCCGCTCCGCGACTCGCGGAGCGCACCCGTGTCCCTCTCCCTGAGCGCCTGGCGGGGATGAAGGGCACCGCTGGCCGTACTACAGGCCGCGGGCGCACCCGTTCCATCCACTTACCTGACCATGCTCCTGCACTGCTCTCTACCCCTGCCGGCCGGAACGCGCGTACGCGCCCCCTAGCGCGCGCTCGTTGTTCATGTAAATTTAAAGGGCCAGCGCACCGGTAATTGGATAATTGCCGGGCACTGACTCTATATAGTTTATGGATCCACATCACTTCCCTGCTGGATCTTTGTTGCCTCCGTGCCCTAGAGAAAGCGTTACTATTTGTTCCTGCTTCTACCGTGTTTCTGACCTCTGTCTACGTTTCTCGACTCTGAACCTTTGCCACCTGTCCTGACCTTCCTGCCTGTCCCCGACTACGAGCCTGCCTTACGATTTTGTACCATGCTACACCTCGGCTGCCTCTGCAAGCAAGTCACGTCAGTGGAAGCGACCTGGTAGACTCCCGCCGCAGCAAGTCCATCCTGCTTTGCGGCGGGCTCTGGTATAAACCAGGACCTACTTAGATTCCGCTCCCTGACGTGGCTTACGCCATCTCTTGCGGTGGTCCAGAGGATCCACTATCCCGGCCGTTACAGTAAGATCCAGCCATGGATCCCGCCAAGGTGTCCCTGCCTAGTATTGCGGACCTTACAACCGTTGTCGCTCAGCAATCGCAACAGATCGCACAACAGGCACAGCAATTGGGCCAGCTTTCTGCCATGATGCGACAACTGCTAACGTCACAGCAGCAACCGCCTACATCGCCGGTGGTACCTCCTACACCAGCTGTTCCATTGGCAACTATGGGGCCTAAGCTGCGGTTACCTCTACCCACCAAATTCGACGGGGACCCGAAGCTCTGCCGGGGATTTATTACCCAGTGTTCGATGCATGTGGAACTGATGGCCGATCAGTTTCTCTCTGAAAGGTCCAAGGTCGCGTTCGTGGTGAGCCTGCTATCTGGAAAGGCTCTGGCATGGGCAATCCCCCTCTGGGACCGGAACAACCCGTTGACGGCGGACCTGCAGGCCTTCCTCCAGGAATTCCGCAGTGTCTTTGAAGAGCCAGCGCGTGCATCATCAGCCGAGACGCCACTTCTAAATCTACGCCAGGGTGACTCCTCCGTGGGGGATTACGCTGTACAGTTCCGGACCCTGGCTTCGGAACTCTCCTGGAACGATGCCGCTTTTTACGCTACCGTCAAGAAGGGCCTGTCAAGTAGGGTCAAGGACGCTCTCGCTGCAAGAGACCTCCCATCTTCCCTGGGTGAATTAATCCACCTGGCTACCCGCATTGACGTGCGCTTTGCTGAAAGACAGGAGGAGCTCCGTCAAGAACGAGATTCTGCGCACCCACGCCGATTACCTCGTCTGGCTCCAGTGTTCCAAAGGTCGTTGAAACCGCTTCCACCAGCCTCCAGTGAAGAACCCATGCAGGTGGAGCAGGTCCACTTGTCGGAGCAGGATCTGTCCCATCGTCGCATGGAGAACTTATGCTTCTACTTTGCCAGTCCGGCCCATTTTTGCAGAAGTTGCTTGATGCGTCCTCAGCCTGCGGGAAATGCTCGCACCTAGGTTCCATGGGAGAGGCGTTCCTAGGTGCTAACTCTTCCTCTCCACGTTTGATGATTCCGGTGGAGGTCACGTCTGATGCTGGTCTCTCGTTCCGGGTGCAGGCTTTCCTGGACTCAGGGTCTGCCGGGAATTTTATCCACGCCTCCCTGGTTTCCCATTACCGCCTGCCTGTACTTCGCCTGGAAAAGCCTTTGGTCATTTCCTCGGTCAGTGGAAAACTCCTTAAAGATCCCATTCAGTTCATCACCCGGCCGGTGTCCCTCCATATAGGGATCCTGCACAAGGAGAAGATCTCTTTCCACGTATTCCCTGGGTTTCCTGGCGTTCTTTTTGAGGTTTTCCCTGTCTGCAACTTTCACCCCCCTAACGCTGACGGGGAAAAACGGAGAGGTCCTGTTTTGGGGCCCCCGGAGTCCCGGGAAAATCCCCCCCCGTTTGGAAACCCCCCACCCCGGGTTACCACTTTCCCCCAATTTTGCCCCCCCCAAGGGCCCTCTCCCAAAGGCCTCCCAGGGAAAACCAGTTTTTCGCAAAAACTCTTTTCGGGAAAAAGGGGGGCGGGGAGACGCGCCGCCCCATGCCTTTCCCCCCGATTGCCTTCCCCAGGCACTAGCCCCCTCTCGGGGAAGGGTCAAATCCTTGTCCTTTGTGGAAACGCAGGCCATGTCGGTTACATACAGGAAAATTTGAAAGAAGGGGCTTCTTTTCCCAAAGTCTTCCTCTCTGGCCTGTGGGTTCTTTTTTTTTTTTTTTTTTTTTTTTCAAATTCAAAAGCTTTTTTTAAAACAAAAAGAAAAAAAATAAGTACACATTACAAAGATGGGTACCCTCCAGACAATTGTAAAAACAAAAACCCTAAAAAAAGCAAACAGTGTCTCATCTTTGCAGTTTAGAAAAATTATAAAGTGTAGGGACAACGTTTTTACCATTGGGGGTGTCCATGAGCCTTCAGGAAGAAGCATGTGAAATTCTTCTACTTTGCCCCATGAGCTTTAAAAATTGTTTAAAAATAGGTAGCCATCATGAAAAGGGGGGGCCTTTGCTAGTGAAACATTATGCAAAAAAAAAGCAGCTCAACAAAAAAGTATGTAAATCAAAGAAGAAAAAAAACACAGCAAAAAAAGTTCCCGGCTTTAACGGGAACCCCCCCTTTCCCCCCGGGGAAAAAGGGGAAAGAAATGGGGAAGGCGATCCACATTTTCTTGCCCAAATTCGAATTTTTCCTAAGCCAATTGGGGGAGCCCAAACCCTCTCATCTTTGAGTAAAAAAAAAAACTGGTCTGAGTCGAAAAAAAAGGGGACCCAGTCCCCCCAGGTGTGTAAATTTTTTGCTTTTAGCATTTTTGGTGAGTCCTTTTCTGAATTCCTCTAGCCCCGGGGAAACACTTTGCATTCCCGAAACCAATTGTCAGCCTGGGGGGGGGTTTTGGACACCCAAGATCTGGGAATGATCTTTTTTGGCCACTAAGAGCATAAAAAAAAATTAGATGGGATTTTAGAAAGGCCGCAGGGTCGGGAGGGGAAAAAAGGGGACATTTGGGGCGGGGGTTTTTCGGGGATTTTTTAAACACCGTCACCTTGGGGGCAATATCAATCACCCCCCCCAGAAGGGCTGTAGGCCCGGGGGAAACCCCCACCAGATGTGAAAATTTGGTTCCCCCCCTCCTTTCCAAAAAGGCCCCAAGCAGGTATTTGGCCCCAAGGGGGAAAAACAGGGTGTCGGGGATGGCGGGCACGGGGGGTACCCCCTTGGGGAAAATTTCTTGTATTTTTAAAACTCGTGTGCTTTGGAGGAAAATTTGAAGTTTTGTGGGTTAATTTAAATTTTTTTTTGCCAATCCTCCTCGATAGAGTCAGATTAGCCCCCTTCCCCCTTTGCTATCCTAAAAAAAGGGAGAGTTGCTGTCCCTTCCTGAGTCGAGTGGGGAGCCTTTTGCCCCCGGGCAGACCCCTTTTCCCTCTAAAATATCTACCCAGACCCCAAAATTTCCCAAAGACCGTTGAGGCCCTAAAAAACCGCCATAATCTGTCTCCACTTCGGGTTTTAAAGTGTGTAACTGGTAAATGGGAAAAAAAAACGTGCAAAAGGGGGTATTTAACCCCTTCCCCCCTTTTGCCCTCGAAACCCCCTTAAAGGGACCCCCGGGGACAGGTTTCGGTCCATTCAGACATGGCCCGGCCGAGCCCCCGAAAGGGGGGAAAAAGGGCTTGTGAGAGGGCCCGGGTTGGGGGGGTTCCCCCAAAAGGGGGGGGTTTCCGGACCCCCGTGCTGTGTTGTCCATTTGGGAGGGGTGTGCTCGGTTTACAGCAACTGGTTGACTTTTGAAAAAATTTTTTTCTAAGTAAACTTTTTGGCGCATAAGCCGTTGGAACCCATGGTAATGCTGCAACGGGGGCCCTTTAAATAGAGTCTTTTTTTAGTAAACCCATGATTGGGGGGTTTTGTGTTGAAATGGCCCAGTATAAAAGGGCCACTGGGGGCCAAGTAGTGGGCCCCGGAAGTCGGGGAGCAACGGCCCCCCTCCCCCCCTTTGGTCGAGGACAGCCCCCCTTTTTCCCTTGATATTCGGGGCCCTCCCCCCCCGCCCAAAACAAACTGAATGTCAGTTTCCCCCACCACTTGAAAAAAAGGGTTTTTTTGGGTAGTTAAGAGGGGTTTTTTGGGGAAAAGGTTAAACACCCTGGGAGAATTTTCATCTTTAATATATTTATCCTTTCCCCAGCCGGGAAAAAAACCTTTTACCCCCTTTTTGTAAGATCCCGGGGGAGACGGAAAAGGAAAGGGACCAAAAATTTAGCCCCATAAACTTTCCCCCGGGTCTGAAGGGATCCGGACCCCCAATTTCCCGAAGGGGGGAAGACCCCCCAAGAAGAAAGGGGAATAAGTCATCAGAGACGCCAGAGAGGTTAAAGGGATAAATTTAAGCTGGGGGGCTGGCTTTTTTTTCATATTTTTCTTATGATTACTGTAAGGCTATAATCCTCTAGAAACCCCCCCCGTGCCGCTGGCAGTGATTCATCGGGTCCGGTTAAGGGTACCCAAAAATAAAAACACTTTGGGAAAGGATGAGCTTTTAAAAATGGGGTTTAAAACAACGGGGGGAAAACCTTGTAACCCCGGGGGCGTTTCTGAGAGCTTGTAGCAAATGTTCCCCTCGCCACAAGAAAAATAAAATTGGGAGAGGGGAAAAATCCCCGTTGGGGCCATTCCCTAAATTTTGAAGGGGGCAGAGAGAAACCCCCTTCCCCTGAGTGAGCTTGAGGGGAAGGGATTTAAAAGGGGCCCAAAAATTTTTTCCCAGATTCCCTTGCCCGGGCCCAATTTTTCAAGCGGGCCCCGTTTGAAGGGCCAGGGGCCCCCCTGGGCAAAGGGGCCTTTTCTGCGTCCCCCGCGACAAGAGAAGGCAGGGGGTGTTTTTTTGTCCCTACCCGATGAAGGAAAAGAAAAAATTTTTTAGTGTGTTGTCCCTCGCCCCCCTGGAGGGTAAAGCCCCCCCTGGGCCGGGGGGGAAAATTTTGTGAGCAAAGGGGTAAGATGGTTTGAAAACTTTTGGGGGAAGAGTTTTGGGGTCCCGTAATTTTAACAGAGAGATCGGGCCGGGTTTGCCCTTTTTTTAATGTGATGGGCTTTTTCCCCCTTTTGGTATTACCCCTAAAATGGGCCTTTAAAAAGGCTTGACAAAAAGGGGTTTTCAGGAAACCCCGTTGAAAAAGCCCCGAGGGGGGGTTTTTGGGCAATTCCAACCCCCAGGGGGGTTTTAAAAAAATAAGGGGCCGTATATTCCCCTCGGACCCGGAACCCCCTGCCGGATGAAAGCAAATGTAGGGCCCTGTCAGTCCCCCTCTGAAAAAGGGGTTCCCCCCAGGGGAAGCAGGGACCCCTCGAGGGGCCCTGGGGAGGGCAGTTTTTGTGGGTAGGGGCCGGGGGGGTAGAGGGGGGGTAAGGGCAAAACCCGGGGGTAGATTTTTTTAAAAAACTGAGTAATATTGGCGAAAAACCCCGAGGGTCTCCTCGTGAGGTTTTACCGTCCCTCCCCTTTTTAAGGGTTTTTTAAATTTAAGGGGACAAATAGGGCCCCCCTCCTTATCTCTCAGTGCTGGGCGAGGGGGTTCCCCGGGTTTTTTGCTCCAGGTGTAGAAGGAGCTAGCAAAACAAAATGTTGGTACCCTCCTATGTTTGTTCCAACAGTTCCCCGAAAGGGTTTCAATTTACAGTTTGGACCACCTCTCTTCAGATCCCCTGTTTTCCAGCCCCCCTTTAGGGTTTTTCCAGGGGTGTAATTTGGTCAGGAGGGATCTGGAGCTTTGCGGGCGGGTTCTTTTTTTAGGCGGGCCAAACCCTGCTTCATAAGAACCCTCAAGGGGGGCATTTCAAAAAGCCCCCATTGGATCTGAGGGAAAAAAAAGAAACAGACTCCCTGTTTCTCCTTGAACAGTCCCACCCCCCGTTTTCAAAAACTGTCAAACCCCAGCGAGTCAGATAAAAAGTTTACTCGTTTAGTTTTCCCTGCATAAAGCTGGGTTTTCCTCCCAAAGTTTGGGAGTGTTTTTATCAAAATGGATTGGAGCTGATCCGAAATGGCAGCATTACCAATGGAGGGGAGAGACCCCTATTTGGGAGGGGGTGTTGGGGAAAAATGTAACCCAAATTCCGGGGGGGACGAATTTTTGGGGGGAAGGAAAAAGGGGGTACCTTCCCCAATTGCTTGGGTTTCAAAAAACCTCCAATGTCCCTCAGCTGCATGTCAAAGGGGCAGCTGTTTTTTCTCTATGGAGGGTTTTGGTTTGGGCTTGGGGGAGGTCCCGTTTGAAAGGGGGTCTAAAAGAGGATTAAGGGGTAAGTTAAGGGGCCCCTAGGGTTATCTTTCCCTGGGGAAAGGGGCAACAATTTTAAACCAGGATCGTGCCATTTAAGGGAATCTTTGGGCCCGTGTTGGGATGTAAAAAGTTGGGGCCAAAATAAAAAAACTGAATGGAGAGTCCCCATTCAAAAAAAAAGGGCCCTAAACGTCATTATCTCGGAATGTGTTGATAATCGTGACCGGGGAGGATTGTGGGAAAAGAAGGCCCGGGCCCCCCCCTTAAACCCTCGAGGATGTGCTGGGCTATGACACCAGACAGGGAAGTATCTGTTTTTTTAATGCTGCCCTTTGGGGTTCGGGGGAGGGGGGGTCTTTCCCGAAGAAAAGGCCCAATTTTTGGGAAATTTTTGTTTGGGAGGTGGGAAGGGAATTTGGGAGCGTTTTTCGGGGGGTTTTAAGCCCTTTAAGTTAAGGGGACGTTATACGAAATTTTTCCATGGTCCCCCTCTAAGAGTTTCCCCAAAAATCAAACCCCCCAGTATCAGGAGGAACACCGCATGCGGCAAACCCCAGACATTTGGAAAAAAAAACAGTGCACACCTGAAACCTTCCCTTTAAACCCAAAAAGGGGCCTAACCAATAGAGGCCAAAAAAATAAAAAAGCAGAAAATAAATGCGAAGGCCATTTGGGGGTTTCCCAAGGCCTATTCCCGCCGGGGGAAAATTTTCCCTGAGGAGGGGCCAAAGGAAGATAACAGGAAAAAGGGGAAAAAAAAACCAGTAAAGGGTGAGTTTTTCTATACCACAAGATCGTGACCCAAGGGAAAACCCCGGAGATATAAGGGAGATGGGGGATGGAATGGGAGCGCCTTTTTCCCGGGGGATCGGACCTTTTAAAGGGGGGGGGGGGGGAGGGGGAAGGCACAAGGGGGGGACGGGGGGGGGACAGGGAAGGGAAAAAAGATAAGTGGAGAGGAAAAAAAGGGAAGCACAGGTTTTCCCAAAGGGTTTTGAACAAGGGGGCTACAAACCAAACCATCATCAAAAGAGGCATTTTTTTTTTTTTTTTTAAATTTGAGAAAGGGAAAATAAAACCAGATTTTTCAGGGTTTTTTTTTTAATTTAAAATTTGGGGTTTTTTAGTTTTTTTTATTTTAAAAAAAAAAGATTTTTTTAAATTTTTTTTTTTTGGTTTTTTTTTTGGGAATTTTTTTTTTTTTTTTTTTTTTTATAATTTTTTTAAAGAGGGGATTTTTAAATTTTTTTTTTTTTTTTAAATTTTTTTGGGGAAATTGATTTTTAAAATAAGCGTTTTTTTTTTTTGCGGGGAAAAAATTTTTTTTTTAAATTTTTTTTTTTTTTTTTTTTTTTTATTTTTTTTTTTTTTTTTTTTGGGGGGGGTTTTTTTTGGGTTTTTTTTAATTTTTGGGAAGAAGGGTTTTTTTTTTTAAAGTTTTTTTTTTATTTTTTTTTTAAAAGGTTTTTTTTTTTTTTTTTGTTTTTTGGGGGGTTTTTTTTTTTTTTTTTGTTTTTTTTTTTTTTTTTTTTTGGGGTTTTTCCAATTGAAAAGGGGGTGGGGGCCCAGTCCAAAGCCTTATGTCCCAGGTCCCAGGTGGGGAAACAAAAAGGAAAGTTTTGGGGGCCATTGGAATCTTAACAGAAAAAATTCCCCCCGGGGGTTTACCCCCAAAAGGGAGGGGGAAACCCCCCCGATGGGGGGGGTTTTCCCTTTAGGTTGGGGCGGGGAAACCGGGGTTTTTAAATTTGCCCGGTTTTTCAGGGGGGGGGCTCCTTGCTGGGGGCCGGGAATTTCCCGTCCAAAACCCTTTCCCGGGGGGTTTCCCTTTTTGGCGGAAAAAGGGGGGTTTGCCATTATTGGGCCCCTTCCCCCTTTTTATGGGGAGGAAGGGAACCCCCAGATAAATTTCTTCTTTGGGACGGGTGGGATTTAAAGGGGCTCTGGGAGGGCCCGCACGGGTTTTCTCTTTTTAATTTTAATTTTGATGGGGAAGGGGGGGAACCCCTTTTTGGTTGGCCCAAAGGGTACTTTGGGGGATTTTCCCCAGGGGGTTTTAGAAGGGGGGGTTTGGGTTTTTTAAAATTTTCCCCCGTCTGACCGGGCTCCGGGAAAAAGGGCCCCGAAGTTCGTGTTGTTCCGCCCAAATTTCGGTTTTTTTTTTTAGATCGCCCAGGTGGGTAAAAAGTTTTGGGGATGTTTTCGCAACCTGAAACCCACGGGGGACTGTAGGGGGGCCCCAAGGGATGATGTTTTATTCCTGGGCCCTTTTTAATTTGGGGGAACTTACCTGTATTCCCCCCATTTGCCTGGACAGGGGTAAGTCCTGTTGCCATGATTGTCGCATCTTTTCCCCCAAACCATAAATTGCATGCATTTTTTTTGATGGTAAGAGGGACAGTTGGGGCCCAGCCCTTTGGGGGCGTTCTAGCGTTTCGCTGGGTGTTTCAGGCGGGATCTGGGAAGATGAGGGGGATGTAGGGCCCCCCAAAAAAATTTGGCGGCCCGCGGTTTTCATTTTGGGGCTCCAAGTATTCGCCCTCCGCGATGGTTTATGGGGGGGTCTGTCCCCCGGCTGGGGTTTGTGGGTTAAAGGTCCAGGGGAGCGCCCCTTGTAGGGGGGGTCGGCGCGATCCCCCGGCCCCCCGGGCCCCTCCGGGGGTGCCCCAGGGGGGCAGACTGCAGGAGGGGCCCCCCAAGGGCGGGGAAGGTTTGGGTGGAATTTAGGGCCAATTCCCCCCCCCGCCGAGATCCTGCCCCCGCCCCAAACCGGGCACGGGTCTCCCCCCCCCCCGGCCCCGTGACCCGAAGCTGTCCCCTCCGAGGGACTTGGGAAAAAGGGGTTTGGTTTCCCCCAAACTCGTCCCGGGGGGGAGTTGCCAGAAACCCGGAGCTGGTCCCAAATGTGCGTCCCTGGCTTTATTTTTAAACAGGGCCTGGGGGGTCGGAATGGTGTTCCCCGGGCCCGGTGGGTTTTTCGGGGCCCTTTTTTTGGGGAAAAGTGGTAGCCCCATTGGGGCTGCCCCTTTTGGGGAGGTTTGGAGGTCCCGTTTCCTTCAATAGGGGGCGGGCAGGGTCCCCCTTTTACTGTGGTGGGGACGGGGCGGTAGGCCCCTTTTACGCCCAACGGGGGATGGCCCCAAACCGATTCCCGGGCAAGGGACCCCCCGGGGTCCCAGCGCCCAGGGTTTTCTTAGGCGTTGTTCGGGGCCCTTTTGGGGGGGGCCCGCCCGCGGGTTTCCCGGGGTAAGCCAAGGGGAAAAGGATTACTCCCGGGCCCCCAAATCCTTGTGGGGGTCGGGGGGTTCCCCCGCCCAGGCCCCACGGGGCTCCCCCCCCCAGTTTCCCCGGGAGGGAGGACACGAGTTTCAGCGGGGGCCCCCGGGGCCAAAAGGGGACGACCTGGCGGCTCCCGGGGCCCGCGAAGTGGGGTCTGCGGAGTGTGTAGTAGCTCCGGGGGGGGCCCTCCCCCTTTTTCCTCCACAGCGCCCTCCCGCGCCCGTTTGGGCGTCCCTCTCCCCCGCTCCCCCGGCCCCGGGTCTTCTTCTGGGGAAATGGTGAGTTCTTTTCCGGTGCTGTCTTGTGCGGGGGCCCCCGGGGGTTTTTGGGTCGCCCGGGGTGGTTTACGGGGCTTCAGAGACCCGCCTTTTGTTTTTTGGCGCGCTGTTCCCTTTAAACAGGCGGGGAAAAATGGGCCGGCAGGGCCTTTCTTGCGGGGTGGGGGTCTCTTCCCCCCCACTCAGGAGGGGTAAAGAAAATTTGAAATGGGTAGCCCCTTGGATTCGGGGGGGAAACCCGAGGTGTGAGATTTTTCTTTTTTTTTTTTTTTCCCCATGATGGGTGCCTCTGGTTTCTGAAATAGTGGATTTTCCGGGGAGTGCAAATACCACACGGGGCTTGTCCCCCTAAAATTTGCAAAGGCCCCCGCCCCCCCGCTGGGTTCTTTTTTTTGCAGAAGAAGGAGGTTCCTTTGCCCCTGCATTGATTAAAAGGGGGGCTAAACAAGATCCCCCTTTAAGAACCCTTTCCCAAATTCCGTTGATCTCGGAAATTTCATTGTCTCCGGGGGGGGCCCAAAATTTTCTTAAATTGGAAATTGCGAGGGGGCCCATAACCTTTATCAGAATACAAAGAAGGGGGGGTGAATTTGGGGCGGCTTTCAATACCCGAGGGTGGGGCATTTTGAATACCTGGGTGATGCCCTTGGACTTTGGGAAAAAGCCCCGGGCCCTTTTTAAGAGTTCGGCAATGATGCCCTTCAGGGGTTAAAGGGACACCCCGTGTCCCTATTTTATTTTGAAGACCCTCTGATCTTTTCCCAGACCTCCAGGGGCCCATCGGACACGGTGCGCCCGGTTCTGAGGTTTGCGCAACAACCATTGTACGCTAAACTGGGGGAAATGCTTATTTAATTTGACCCCCTTACCCCCTTCCCCGGTTTTTTTCGTTTTCTGCTAAGGGTGTTTCGATGGATTTCCCGTAAACTCCCTTGGGGGTCCTGCAATGGGCCCCCTCCCGTCGGGGGCTTTCCGGGGGAAAATAGCGCTTCCTGGGGGTTCCCCCAACTATTATTGTCAGTTTCTTTTTCCCCCACTTTCCCCCCCCTTGGGGGCTCCCATTGTGGGCCCTCACCCGGAAGAACGCGAAAACCCCAAGGGTGTTTGCCTTTCCCGGAAAGGGTGGGGAAAAAAGGGGTTAAAAAGAATTAAAGACTTTCCTTTTTCACTGCGCCGGTCTTGGTTCCGGCCAATTTAAACCCGAATAAAAATTCCCCTTGGAGGGGATGCCTCTTCCGTGGGGGCAGGAGCAGTCCTCAAAAAAAGAAAAAAGGTTACTTTTGTTCTGCCTCTACGTTTTCCCCTCCATCGTCTACTTTCCGACTCTGACCTTTGCCCCCTGCCCTCCTTTCCTCCCTGTCCCCGACCCCGAATTTGCTTTCGATTTTGTACCACCTAATCTGGCTGCCTCCGCAAGAAAGTCCTTTCGCAGTGTCGGATGGGGTTCGGGGGCCCAAAGGGAAGTTGTTTGGGGGGCCCCCCCCTACTGTACTAAAAAATATTCCGGGCCTCTCGGACAAAAATGCCCCCATTTTCCAAAAATCAGTGTGAAAAAAACAGAAGTATTGGGTAGAAACAATACAAGTTGCACACATTTGTCAGCTAACACATCATAGCCAAGGGCTTAGTAGCTCCATCATATCCCCTCCACCCAAAATACATATCTCCCCCCCACTTTCCCTTGGTCCCCACCCCTCACCTTCTAAAATAAAACCACAAAAAAAGTATAAGTTACTCCTATAAAGGGGTCATGTGTTCCCTCATTTTTATTATCAGGGACCCATGTACCTGCCACTATACTCGACTGTTAAAACCCTACAAACCGCCATTTGCGCCCCACATAGTGATAACCCCCTCAGGTAAAACCTAAAAAACCGCCATATAGGACAAAATTTTTGACAGAACCACTCAGGTTAACCCTACAACACACCCCCATATGAGCCCACATAGTGGTCGACACACCCAGGTAAACCTACAACACCCAATTTGAATAACAAGGTCGTACCAGCCGGTTTTAATACAACACCCCTAAGAGACCACAAAAGGGTAAACACCCGCTCAGGTATAACCTACAAACACTGTATAGAGAACAATAGAGGTCAGACCCAGCTCGGTATAACCCAACAACACTCCCCCTTTTGACCCCATTGGGCAGACCCCAAAAGGTCAGGTATACCTACAAACTGCCTATAGAGCCCAAAAGGTCAACCCCAGTTGGTAAACCCTCAACCGCCATATGAGCCCACATAGAGTCAACCCAATCGGGTTTTATAATCTACAACACCCAATAGAGACCACATGAGGCCCCACAAACCAGCTCGGGTTTTAAAAACCTACAAAACCACCATATAGGACCACAAGAGGTAAGACACCAGCTAGGTAAAACCAACAAACCCCCCAAATTTAAGACCACTTTTAAGGTCGACAAAACCCTCGGGTATAACCTACAATCCCCATAGAGCCCACATGGGGTTTAAACCCAAAGCTCGTTCACATACATTACAGTGAATACAGCACTGACCAATAAGAAGTAAAATAACCCTAAAATCAGGGACTCACCGGAAATCTTATCTTTGTTCTCTTTCTCTTGAGTCGTTCTTATTCCCCTTTTTTTGCATCCATTCCACACTGCCAGGACTTGTCCCCCACCCACCATCACCCCTGCAAAAATTTACACACAAATATGTAAAACCCTAAATTTTCCAGCATCTTTTTTACCATTCCCACCTCTGTACAAACTACCCAGAGGTGGGAGAGGGGGTACAAGCCATAATTAGAGGCCAGTAACCAAAGGGGGGTGGGGGTGGGGAGAGGACTAAGTCCTGGAGAAAATGTACAAAATAGGGGGCCCCTTCCCTTCTAAATATTTTCCCCCAGGTAGTTAGGGTCTCCATTAGGTAGTTTTTGGCGTTAGGGTCCCCTTTTTGGGTGTATACAGGCAGTTGGGGTCTCCTTTGGGTTTAATACGGCAGTTAGGGGTCCCTTTAGGTAGTACAAGGCATTTAGGGGTCCCCTTTAGGTAGTATAAGGCAGTTAGGGGTCTTTTTTTAAAGGTGGATACGGCAGCGGGGGTCTCAATTAGGGGGGTATGGGCCGTTGGGGGTCTCTTTTGGTGGTATACGGGCGTTAGGGTCCCCTTTGGTATGTACAGCAGTTAGGGGTTCATTTGGGTGGTAAAAGGCGTTGGGGCCTCCTTTATTTGTGCGGGAAATCGGGCCCCCTTTATGTTTAGGAAATCAGGGCCCCCTTTTAGGTAGTCGGGCCCTTTTGACAGTCAAAAACCCTGTAGGTATTTGGGGCCCCCCTTGAAGTCAGGCCCCTGGGTAGTCGGGCCCCCTTCCATTACCAGGGCCCCCTTTTGGTACCCGGGCCCCCTTCCATTACCCGGGGGCCCCCCTTTTAGGTCCCGGGCCCCCCCTTCCCAATTTGTCAGGGCCCCCCTTAGGAAGCCAGGACCCCTTACTTTAGTCCCCCCCCTTTTTTGGTAGCCAGGGCCCCCTTCCCCCATTAGTCGGGGCCCCCCTTTTAGGTAGCCAGGGCACCCTTCCATTAGTCAGGGCCCCCCTTTTAGGTAGCCAGGGCCCCCATCCCATAGGTCAGGGCCCCCGTTAAGGTAGCCAGGGCCCCCCTTCCATTAGTAGGGCCCCGTTTAGGTAGCAGGGCCCCCTTCCATTAGTCAGGGCCCCCTTTAGGTAGCCAGGGCCCCCTTCCCATTAGCAGGGCCCACCTTTAGGTGCCAGGGCCCCCTTTCCATTAGTCCGGGCCCCCGTTTAGGTAGCCAGGGCCCCCTTCCATTAGTCAGGGCCCTCCTTTTAGGTAGCCAGGGCTCCCTTCCATTAGTCAGGGCCCCCTTTAGGTACCCAAGGGCCCCTTCCTTACCCAAAGGGCCCCCCCTTTAGGTAGCCAGGGCTCCCTTCCATTAGTTAGGGTCCCCCTTTTAGATAGCCAGGGCCCCCTTCCATTAGTCAGGGCCCCCTTTAGGTAACCAGGGCCCCCCTTCCATTAGTCAGGGCCCCCCTTTAGGTAGCCAGGGCCCCCTTCCATTAGTCAGGACCCCTCTTTAGGTAGCCAGGGCCCCCTTCCATTAGTCAGGGCCCCCTTTAGGTAGCCAGGGCCCCCTTCCATTAGCCAGGGCCCCTTTAAGTAGTTAAAAAAAAAACAAAAAAACAAAACAGCCACTTACCTCGCACCCGCTCCGGCTCCCGCACCTGGCCGCTCCGATCTCCCCGCCGGACACAGGTCCCGGGCGTTCAGAGACCGGATGCGCGGCTGAGCCCCGGGGAGCGACGGCACTGCCTCCGGGGCCCACAGCATCTCGGGGGGGCCCACCGGGGGAATTCATGACCCCCCAGCACAGTCAGTCCGACCGGACGTCAGGGGGAAGCGACCTGTAGACCCCAGCCGCGCAAGTCTATCCCGCTTTGCGGCAGGGCTCAGGTAAAAAACCGGGACCTACTTAGATTCCACTCAATGGTGTGGCTTACGCCATCGCTTGCGGTGGTCCAGAGGATCCACTATCCCAGTCGTTACACATGTTCAGGTTTTTAGACGCAGTTTTTGATGCCAAAACCAGGATAGGATCATAGCTGAAGGACACACTAAGGAAAAGACAGACTTTTCTTAAAGACTGTTTTAAATCTTTTCTTGGTTTGGCTTCAAAAGCTGCATCTAAAAATCTGAACGTGGAAACACACCCTTATGGAAGGTTCACATGTTGTGTTTTCTGTTGTGTTTTCTGTTGCGTTTTTCAAAACATAAGCAATCATAAAACCCATGTTTTTTTTTTAATTAACCTGAATTTCACCTGTGTTCCAATTACAAATCTACTAGCATGCATTTATTATTTAATTTTAAAAAAGCATATGTTTTATACATGCCTTTTTGATGCAGTTGGGAAATGTATGCAGTAATGCAAAACATTTAGCTTTAGGGTATGTTCACATGGCATACTGGGGCGCTTACTGTACGCGCCGCAGTATGCCGTGTGTTTTGGAAGTACTTCCAAGGACAAGGGTGACCTGTCACTTCTCTCCTCCGGCATACAATACGATTGTATTGTATAGTTCTCTATGAGAGCTATGAATTACAGTAATTGTGGCACACATTTAACCCATATTAAAGCGCAAATACGCGACGAGGTACGCACCGCAATTACGCCGTGTGAACATACCCTTAGGGTTAGAATACACAGTGCCAACAGTCCTAGCTTTGATGCGTCTGTCAATGGCCACTTGGGTTTGCATACATCACATGCGGTTAATGACTGATGCAGCACAGGCAGGACTATTAGGGTATGTTCACAGGGCGTGTTGAGTCCGTGTGAACATACGCTTTTAGATACGTGTTTGGATCTGTCGGACCCTAAATGGACCCAAACACGTATCTAATAAATAGCAATGTGATTTACATTGTTTTTACTTTGAAACTCATTGCATCTTTCGGATCCATCCCAAGAATTGACATGTCAATTCTTGGTTCAAAAGTTGTAGCAGGAGCCCTATTTTAAACTATAGGGTGCGATCCTGCTGCATCCAACACGCATCCAAACGCCACAGCATTTTTGGATTCGATTTTCGGATTTAACACGGATCCAAAATCTTATCCAGACATGCTGTGTGAACGGCCCCTTAGCCACAACATGCCCGTGCCATGGCCGCACCTTTTTTTCCTGCCCATAGGGTTTTTGTTAGCAAAAACCAGGAATGTGTCCAAAGATAAGAGGTACAAACCTTATTCCTGGTTTTGGCTTACAAATACTTCTGCAAAATACACTTTAAAAACACCATAAGAACCAAGCCTTAGGCTAGGTTTACAGAGCACAGGATTTTGGTCGTTTTTCAGCGGATTCAAAATACTGAGCCAACCATAGCCCGCAATAGAAAATCTGTGCTGTAGTCTACATAGCACAGATTTTTTACTGAGGTAATCCTAAAACGAAAAACATCTGGTGAAACATACTCTATCTTCTACAGGGCCACACTAATATACTGGCCGCTGGAAATCTGAAATCCGACTTCCAGTTTTTGCGGTCCAGCAAAGTGAAAATGCCATCGGATTTTAGATGGCTTTTTCACTTTGCTGTGTTGACCTAGCCTTAGGCTGCGTTCCCACGGCACAGGACAAATACCGGCCGGTTTGCCGGCCAGTATTTGTCCTGTTTTGCGGCCGTCCCCACGGACGCGGGGGGAACGGCTTTTCTCCGCGATGAGCGGAGAAGAGCCTTCCCCCCTCCCATTAAGGTGTTCATATTCCGTCCGGAAACCGGACGGAAGAATGAACATGCTCAATGTTTTTTGAGTGGACCACGGGCGGCAAAACCGCCGGGCGGAAAACCCGTGCAGTGGGGACATGCCCTTAGAGTGCTTTCACATGGTGTGGTTTAGTGGAATTTTTGGTGCAGTTGTCCTGTTGCAGTACTGCACTGCAGTGGAACTGCCTTTGTTAACATCAAGCTCCTATTAATTTCCTAAAGTGTTTGGAAAAGTTTTGCAAGTGAGTGATCAATTATTGTGTTTACAATTTTGTGGATAATAAACCCAATAATATATGACTCACTTGTAATACCTTCGAAATAATTTAGGAAGTTGAAAGAAGCTTGCAATTTTTAGGGTATGTTCACATGGCATTTGTTAAATACATTTTTGGGTACATTTTACATACCGATAAATGGACCCAAAAAGGTATTTAACAATGTTCAAGTGTAATTTCCAATGATTTCAATATAAAACACGTATCGTCGTTCAGATTGCATAGCATAAAACGGATGCGTTAGTTCTTAATCTGTTTTGAACAACGTTTTTGCAGTCTGGAAAACACGTCCCAACACTTTGTGGTACGTTTTTGAAAGCATTTGAGGCAATACATTTTACGTATTGCAAACATGTATCCAAGACACCATCTGCACATACCCTCAAAGGCAGTTTCACAGCAGTGTAATACTGCAGCAGAAAAACTGCACCAAAAACATAACAAAACTGCACTGTGTGAAAATATCAAGTCTAATTATTTTGATTTGAACAATCTATTTCAGAAGCTATCCTAAGGATCTGTATGGAGCCTGGCAGATTTCCCTGTTGGGCAACCCAAATACTGTAGTCCTACTATTTAAATATTACAAGGCATTATGGGAAAGGAACTGAGAAGCTCAAACGCCCCCTGTTGGATGTAACAAAACCTCAATTTGCTTTTGACCCACTTGGTCTTTGGAAAGCAAAAGGAATATTTAGCCAAGCCAGCATCACCCAACTGTATACAGCTGTTTCGAGGTTTTGCCCCTCGTCAGTACAGAGCAGAGCGATGCTGGCTTGGCTGTACTCTGCTCTGTACTGACGAGGGGCAAAACCCTGAAATGGCTGGGTGATGCTGGCTTGGCTAAATATCCCTTTAACTATTTTGATAAAAAGTGATTTGACCTTTAAAATTGTAGCGACTGAATAGTACAATGTTTGTTCTATCGCCTCCAATGAAGTTGTTCAAAATAAATTTGTTTTTATGTGGCTGATTTTTATCGTCCTGCAAGCGGCCTGTGTCCGCACTGTAACATATTTACAAGGGTGCAAGAATAACATGACGTATATGGGTTCTTTCCATTGGACAAGCTTCAAACTTCCAAGAAAAACATGTTTATCAATCTGGATTAAAGCATAGCCGTTTTTCATGCTCTTGTAGAAGTATCCAGCTGTTGGTCAATGTGAAAACAGAATGTGAGAGGTGTGTCAGGAAATGGAATTCCCTTGTGGTTAAAATCACAACCAGAGCAGCAAAAATATCCCACTGCTTTACAGATGCAAATACAGGTTACAAAAATAAGACATGTATTACCTTACTAGATCCATGCAATGAAAGTGGCCGGATTGTATCGCTGTTCTTATTTTGTTAACAAAAGTAACAACAGTAACAAAAATTATTTGTGCAATGTATATGTGTGTATGTATAGTGTGTTTCATTTTTATCTACAGTATACAACAGAATGCTATGACCTCAACTTGAACATTTTTCTGAAAAGGAAGCACAGGGGCAGATTTATAAATACTATGTAAGACAGTGTAAATTTAGACTAAACCAGGAGTGCACAACATTTTCTGGTCCAAGGGCCACATTGTCATATTGTGCAACCTACAAAGTTCTTGGATGCAAGACCAAAAGAATATCAAACTGAGTCACAGTAAAAAATATTTTATATAAATGTTTATACATATACATATTACCCGAAGCGTGTTTACATATACATAATATACATATACATAATACATATTAAAAATATTTTAAGGAGTCAAATAGATGGACAAATAGAACCAGAAACAGTGGGCATTAAATCAAGATCAAGGTAATTAATATAAAATGAAAGTTAATACAGGATGCAAAGGCAAAAAAAATCAAATACATACATAGAACAAAGTCACAAAAAAGTTAAAAAAATATACAGTAAATCAAGTTGATATCTTGACGAAGCATGCAAGCGAAACACGCTTCGGGTAATTCTAATCATGTTTTGACCGTATGTATACTGTGATGAATTTTTTATTTATGGCACCGTGTTACTATCTATACTTATCATGTTTATCACTAAGCTTTGGCACTTTAGACTTTTGTATACACTATGTTTAATTTTTGATTTGTGCTACTGTGTCACTTTAGTATTTATACTTTAGTTTATTATTAAGCATTGGCACTTTAGATTTTTGCATATCATTATATATGTATCACTGTGTTATGTATTTGATTGTTTATATTGTTGGTCATTGATACTGGTTTGGCACTTTGCCCTTTTTTTCTTCTTTTTCCCTTTACTAATATTTTACTTACATTATTTATGTATATTTTTTATTTATTTTTTGTGCCTTTGTTCTTTGTATTTGATTTTTTTTTTGCCATTGCATCGGTCTACATATTAACTTTCATTTTACATTAATTACCTTGATCATGCCACTGTTTCTGGTTCTATTTGTCCATCATGTTTCTTTTTTACGTTTTAATATAGTTTAACATGTATTATGCTAATAAAAATTTTGTATAAAAGATTTTTTACTATGACTCAGTTTGATGTTTTTTTGGTCTTGCATCCAAGAGCTTTGTAGGTTATATATTGATATATGGTGCTTATTAGACCTGTGTATTTTTTCTTGAGCAATGTAGTTTTGGGTTGTATTGTCATATTGTAGCTCTGCCCATGGCTGCAGTAAATTTTAGAGGGGTATTCCCCAACTGAGAACATTATAACACCTCAATTGAAAATTCCCCAAATGGCTGAGAGGTCTCGGTTACAATTTAGGGACTGCCAGAGATCAGAATGGGGGGTCCCCTGATCATTTCTCTAGAAACAGGTTATGAGTGGATGTTTCACTACTATAGTGAGAGAGAGCAAGACACGCATATAGCCTCTGGCATTTTTATGGTATATCTTATGGATCTGCTATAATGGTGTCAGGAATAAATACTCCTTTGAGTAAGAGATCCAGAGAAAATACATAACAGTTTTTAATAGCTTGTTCATTTAGGTTGCTTAAAGGGACTCTTCCATCAGAAAGGAATATTTTTGTTAAAACTAATATTCCTGGAAAACAATTTTCTTTAGAATTTTTGACAGCATTCCTATGCAATTAAAATTACATATAAAATCTTGTCCTTGACTACCAACAGCAAATAATCATATACTATCCTTATACCACAATAACTCCAGTAATCACTTTTTTATTTGTGATATTATCAATGTTTGAAAAGAAACAAAATATTCTTTAATATTTTATTTAATAACTAGCTGTGAAAAGTAAAGATTTCCTGAATGGCATGAAAGACTAATCTCACTTTCCTATTGTGGCTTGTTATCTCTATGTAGTCACATTACAAATAGCAGGTAATGACAGAATGATTGCCCTATTGTTTTCTGGACAGGTCTAGATAAAAATTTTACTTCACTAACAGGGCAATGATGAGCAATACATGAAAGGATAATAGGTTAATCTTTACCTGCACTTGGGGGTCAACATTCTTCACTCTTATCAGGTTCTTCTGATAACACTTACACCTCTCAGGCCATAGTTGGCCTGAAAAAAGAATCTTTAAGCGATCACAGAAGGGAAGTCAGAGTCGCAAACCAAGAAGTTATGTGCAAAGAAGAACTATAAAAAATTATACAAAAAAAAAACAACCACCCAAATTAAAAAAATAAATCTGTATAATAGTTGCATACTGCTTATTAATTGTCAAAAATGTTGATATTAATTTCCTTTAAAAAAACTATACACAGCCATACAGTGCCCACCATAATAGCGCCAGCCATACAGACAGTACCCACCATAACAGTGCCAGCCATGCAGTGCCCACCATAATAGCGCCAGCCATACAATCCCCACCATAGCAGTGCTGGCCATGAAGTACCCACCATAACAGTGACAGCCATACAGTGCCCACCATAACAGTGTAAGCCATACTGTGCCCACCATAACAGTGCTATGAGTTGAATGCAGCTGTCAAAATATGAATATTCCTTTGTAAAATATGAGAACAGAGAATAAACATGTTTGTGTCTTGATGGCTGCGGGCCAACTAGCCAACTTGCTATTAGTTGGCTATTTTTATGCCACTAATTGTGCTAAAATTATTTTGGAGCACTCTGTCATATGCTAAACTATGCTACTTTCTGTCAAACCACAGTCATGGCACAGAAGTGTCTAAAAATTGTTCAAAATACATAATAAATGTGATGTAATGCATGTATGTCAGGATTTTGGTGCAAATGTTGGTAGAATTCTGGCTCAATTGCCATAGTAAAGCTGCCCCATTGTATTTATTTCATTGTTGCTTAATTTTTTGACTTTACCTAAGAATACACTGATAGTTTTTGCAGTGCTATTGCTTGTGTTTTTTTTTTTTTAAATGAATGACAGCTGCAATAAAATTTAATGGGGCACATTTATTGAGGAAGTTCCATCAGAATTCTAGTGCAAAAATAATGTTGTGCATGCTTTACACCACATTTATTATGTTTTTTAGACAGTTTCTAGACACCTCTGTGCCTTGCATGAAAAAGGGGCCAAGGCTTAGTGTGCAACAACATGCGTCAAACTTTTGTCTAAAAATGGTGTAAAGTTAGACTAGACAGTTCTAACATGCACCAGACATGCACCTACCAACACTATGATAAATGTGAAGCATTGTAAAACTGTTTAATCTAACTTTATATTGTCTAAGAGTAAGATTGTATTGTTAAACCTGCCCCTGTTTATTTTTTGGTCTACAGTTGTAGCCCTTGCCTTAACCCCTTAATGACACTGGGCATAAATTTAAGTCCCCGTGCCGGTAAGGAGCTTGGTAGTGGAATTGCTCCATGATCCCGCTACACTTCCAGCTTCATCCCATGATGTTTAACCACTTATGCGCCGCGGTGATTGTGGCCGTGGCGAGATTGCAGGGCCCAGATCAGTTAACATAGCTGCTTGAAGCCTTGTGAAGGCTTCCATCGCTGCCAAGTTTTTTGTTTTACTACTTCCTGCCCCAGGCAGGAAGTAGTAAAACCGCCATATTTGTACACCCTAATACATAGTCTCTACAATGCAATGGGCTGTACAAATGATCACACTCCATAGTGATGAAGCACCCTAGGGGGAGTAAATGTTACAGTAAAAAAAAAAAAAGTTTAAAAGTGTAAAAAAAAAAATAAAAAATAAAAGTTCAAATCACCCCCTTTTGCCATTTTACAAATAAAAAAATAAAATAATAAAAAAGTTACACGTAATTGTTATCATCATGTCCAAAAAAGTCCAATCTATTAAAATATAACATCATTAATTCCAGACGCTGAACACCGTAGAAGAAAAAAATTCCCAAACGGCAATATTGTGGATTTTGGTCATTTCACGTCCCATAAAAATTGGAATACAAGTGATCACAAAAGTCGCGTCTATCCCAAAGTAGTACCAATAAAAAGTACACGTCAGCCTGCAAAAAATGCACCCTCACTCAGGTCTATAAGTGGAAGTACAAATAAGTTATTGGTCTCAGAAAATGTCGCTGCGGCGCAAATTTCAAAAATAGAAAATGTTTGGATTTTTTTTACATTACTATAACATAAAGCAAACCCTACATATTTGGTATTGTCGGAAACATACCAACTTCAGAATATAGAGAACACAACCTTTATACCGGAGAATGAACGCCGTAAAAAAAAAAAACTGCAAACATGGCACATGTATGTTTTTTCACTTAGAATTTTTTTGCGGTTTTCCAGTGCTGTATATTCTATGGTACGGTGAATGACACCTTTAGAAAGTTCATCTTATCCCACAAAATTAAAGCCCTCATATATCTATGTAGATGGAAAAATAAAAAAGTTATGGCTTTTGGAAAACGAGGAGGAAAAATGAATGTGTCAACAACAAAAAAAAAATGCTTGGTCCTTAATGGGTTAATAATGACCTTACAGTGGTGCTCTCATACTGCTGTTAGTGGTTTCCAACTGCAGGCTCATCATATTTGATGTCAAAAATAGCTCAGCATTATCCTTACTGTCAAAACAACAGAACCCCAACTGACCCCATTATAAGTCATTGGGGTCCATTGTGTTCATTTATTTTCTTTAGACTTATGAACTAAAGCTATGATGTAAAGGTGAACAGTCTAAGAACTATTTGTAAAACCTCTTTTTCTCCACTGAATACTGTGGATCCAGCTTATCTAACCACTGGCAACTGCTAAAAGGGCAAAGCAGTATTACATTCTCCTCTGCTCTCCCCTTATCAGCTCCTCACACAACCATCTCCAAGACTTCTCCCGTGCTTCACCCACACTCTGGAACTCACTGCCCCAACACATCAGACTCTCCTCCACTTTCACAAGCTTCAAAAGCAACCTGAAAACCCATTTCTTCAGACTTGCCTATAACCTTCACTAATCTTGTCACTACTTCCTCCACAGACATGTCTGCCCCTCACCTCCTGTCTCTTTACCCCTCCTTGTAGATTGTAAGCCCTCGTGGGTAGGGTCCTCTCTCCCTCTGTCGTGCCAATTGTCATTATCCCTTATCACTGTACTCTTTTGACTTATGTAATGTATGTAACCCCCTCGAATGTACAGCGCCCTGGAATCAATGGCGCTTTAAAATTAATAATAATAATAATAATATAACATGGTGCTTAGTCAGGTCTTTATTCAGTTCTGATTTATGTTAAGTTGCCCAAAGCAGCAACACTGTCTTATGGCTCATAAAGGGGTCCTGAGTGACGGGCAAGCCCACATTATGTCCATGGGCTCCAAAAAGAAATAATAAATTAGGTTTTCCATGGTTCCAAATGTGACAAGTCTTTTAATTATGACTGAAAATCCATGGACTGTGAAATTACAAAAGACCACTACTTTTTTAAATTGAAAATGTCATCTCAATCCTTCTTGCATATATATATTATATATATATATATATATATATATATATATATATATATATATTATATTATATATATATATTATATTATATATATATTATATATATATATATATATATATATATTTTTTTTTTTTCCCTACAACAGCTTCTGTCCTGTAAATGTAGCATTCTCTACACATTAGCTATTGAAAATAATGAGCATTCATATAATGTATGTTCATAACAGGTCTACCAGACCAGTAGTCACACTTATAGAGCAGCTCTCTAATCTGGCACATACAATGGGGCCCCTCTATGCTGTTTGCATAGGCTCATAGGGTATATATTTAGGGTGTCATCCTTTGGCAACCTCTTTCAAGGAGTATTCCCTTTGGCCAATCCCACTGTCCCTTCAGGGTTTTTTCTCTAGGCAGGACCATTCCTAGTAAGGCCCTATTTAATCATTGTTGATTGGGTTGATTTAATCAGTACGTCTAGTTTTCAAATCTCATAGTAGTGGTTGCCACAGCCTCATTCCTATTAGTGCCATTAATGGTATAGACCATACATAAACCAATAAATTCTCCTAGTGTATACATAAAAAGGAAGTTGTTGCAGATGCCTAACAGTGGCATCCATCACCCATAGACTAATATGGAATCAATTAACAGATACAGTGTGAGATTTTTCATGACATATCCGTTAAATGGATACTATTAAAGCCTATGGATGATAGAAGCCAATGTTAGGCATTAGTTTAATGACATCCAGTTAATCAATACGTAATGAAAGCTGTTGACAAACAGAAGCCTGTGACAGATGCCATACTGTTGCATCTGTCACCCATAGGCTAATATGGTAACCATTTAACGGATACATTTTGTAAAAATCCTATTACTCTGTGTTTCATTTTTTGTAGTATGTAGACTTATACATACAAAAAATGGGACATTACTTACTCAAAAAACACTGCAATTTTTTAGGCGGATTCACAGCTCAATGGCTGGACTAGACTGAACCCAGCAGCAGGCAACTCTGGCCTATATGCTACCTGGGAAAAATGAACAACTGCAGCTAATTGCTGAGAAGCAGCTCACATATCCCACTGCTAGGGGAATAATTAGATAATAAAAAACTGCACATTAGTTTAATACCTGTTCACACCAGCATGCAAAAAAAGCCACAGTATAATGCATGGGAAGATTGCACAAATGCAAATATACCAATAAAACAACCACTCACATACCCTCAGTGCATGAGGAGGGTGGTTGCTGGTACTACAGTTGCATATAAATAAGGCAATACAGAAGGGAGCCATAAATACAGATATGTGTGGTGCACCATGCTGGCTTGCAACCTATTAGTGACACCCATACTATTAGATTAGGCGGGTTGCCTAGCACTTTTTGGGTCTCCAACACAAAGCACAGACACCCTCTGCTCCCCAGCACTGTTGGGCAGATAAAAAAAAATATGACATACTGTAAAAAAATTTTAAATACCGTATTTTTCGGACTATAAGGCGCACCGGATTATAAGGCGCATTATCATTGAGCGCCTGCTAAAGCATCTAGGTTCATATATAAGGCGCACTGGACTATAAGGCGCGGCGCATTAAATGAAACAAAGTTCAGACCGCAAGCCAAACTTTATTCAACACTTTCACAATAACTCTCAACTTGTAAAGTTGTAACAAAAATCAATACACTTACAGTACTTTTTCAGTTCATTCATCCCCCACAAATCCATCAAATTCTTCATCTTCAGTGTCAGAGTTTAACAGTTGCGCGATTTCTGCATCAAGTATCTCGGGTCCCCCTCATCATTATCTGAGTCAGTCTCGTTGCTGCTGCTTAGTTCTTCATTGATGATTCCAGCCTTCTTGAAAGCTCGGATGATACTGGAGACTGATACCTTCTCCCAGGCATCCACGATCCACTTGCACATAGTGGCATTACTGGCACGGCGTTGCCTCCCTGTTTTGGTGAATGTGTGGTCACCTTCTGTCATCCAATTCTCCCACAAAGCTCGCAATTTAACTTTAAATGCCCTGTTGACACCGATATCTAGCGGCTGGTGCTCTTTGGTTAATCCACCCGGAATAACAGCAAGCGTTGAATTTGTTTTCTTCACTTGAGCTTTGACAGTATCGGTCAAATGGGCACGCTTAATGTCACAGACCAATAGGGATGGGGATTTGTGAAAAAATCCATCCGGTCTCTTGACATTGACCTCCCTCAGCCACTCACTCATCTTCTCCTCGTCCATCCAGCCCTTTGGGTTAGCCTTCTTAAAAATGACCATGGGTGTTAGTTTCTGGCCATTAGCCTGACAGGCGAGAACTACAGTGAAAGATGACTTCTCATGTCCTGTGGTACGTATAGATACGGTACTGGTCCCTGTTTTCTCAACAGTACGTTGTACAGGGATATCAAAAATGAGGGGGACCTCATCCATGTTAGTGATGTGTTCTGGCTGGATATTCTTTTCATTTATCTTGGCTCTGCAGTAGGTGCGGAAAATGGCCAGCTTCTCTTCATAATCCTTTGGCAGTTGCTGGCAGACAGTAGTTCTGGTGCAGATGGAGAGATTACGCCTTTTCATAAAACGAAAGCACCATGAAGGACCACCTTGAAAGTCCTTGATCTCCAGATCACGTGCTAATGCTATGGCTTTGAGTCGAATAGAGACAGTGGAGACGCTTCTAGCTGCGCTTCTCTGTTCAATAACCCACTGTTCTAGTTTGTCCTCCAGATGTGGCCACCTTGCTTTGTTTCCTCTGAAACTCAGTTTGGTCTTCTTTACCTGGCGCAGGGCATCTTCTTGTTTCCTCCACTTACGCACCATAGATTCATTAATGTTGAATTCTCTTGCAGCTGCCCTATTTCCATGCTCTACTGCATGACTTATAGCTTTAAGCTTAAAATCAGCATCATAAGGCATGCCCTCTTAACAGGAGGCATTTTTGGTGTAGTGGGTATAAAAAATTTACAGTACGATATGAATGAAAACACAATGTTGTAACCACAGATATTCTGCACACAGAGCTGTAGTATCACCGCACGCAGTGACGCTTCGACTATGGTGGCCGTATAGGCCAATTCTCCATATTTCATGCCGTATTGTCGCCGCAGATTGTGGCCGCACAAAACGTTGCGGATTTACAATGGTCCATGTCACTTAAGCCGTGTTCACATGGCTTATTCGGTCGGATTTGTAAAGCGGATTCGCTCGCAAACCCGGGCCCGTAAAATAAGGGACGGGGCCGGATGCGGCAGGGGCGCCGCTCCCCGGCCCCATAACTGTCATTATCTACGGCGCGTACGCGCCGAAAAATAATTGTGCAGTCACTTTCTCCCCCCGCGGCGGATTCACCGAGCGGGGAGGAGCGATGGAAATCCACAGTTCTCTATGAGAGCATTGGATTACCGTAAATTACTCCGAGGATTGGAGCTGTACGGGCAGCCAAATCCGGCGCGGAGTCCCGGCGCCAATCCGGGACAAATAACCCGTGTGAACGAGGCCTTAGTGTGCCTTATTTCGCATCGGAATCACCCCATGTAAAGAATGGGTATTGTAATTCCGGCGCGAAATACGTGCCAGTGACACTTATTTGCAACTGATTTGCAACTGATTTGTAACTGATTCCGAACGGATTTACGATCGGAAATCAGTTGCAAATCAGTTACAAATCAGTTGCAAATAAGTGTCACTAAATTAGCTGTAAATACGTTCTGAACAAAGACTAAAAACCCAAGTGAAGAAGTGATTCATATATAAGGCGCATCGGACTATAAGACGCACTTTCGATTTCTGAGAAAATCATAGGCTTTTATGTGCGCCTTATAGTCCGAAAAATACGGTATGTGGTATTAGTTGGTACAAGGGCCCCAATATGCAAGCTCGGAACCGGCATCAATGGTCCTCATGTCTTGCGAGTCCCTACACTAATAATTTACAGAAAAAACACATACAAATAATCGGACATTACTTACGCAAAAAACACTGCAATTTTTGAGGCATATTCACAGCTCAATATGCAGGAGTCTGCATATTAATGTGGCCGCTCTTTTCAGGGCAATGACCTCGCTGTTAGGGTAGAGGAGGTATACTATTATTTTTTCTCCTCCCCCATTATTCCCTCTTGTGTATTTTTATAGCCATTTAGTTTGCTATTGGCATCTGATTCGTGTGTCTTGTTTATGGGAAATTGTTATATAAGTTTTTTTAATGGTAGTTATTAGAATTTATATTTTAGTTGGGAAATAGTTTTTTCCAGTGATATGTGCTTTAACAGAAAGGGACCAACATTTTTGTCCACAAGTGTATATCACATTGTGCTTCAGGGAGACAGTGACTGTTGTGATAGTGCTCTGTATCGAATTGTAAAATAGGTTTGTATGAAAATAATATTATGGCATTGAAATGTTACTGCCAGCTTTTTTTTTTTTTATCCACTCTGCAGTGTAATAGTGTGAACTGGAGGGAGTTGTGTCTTCTACTTTGTTACTGCTAGATTATTAGTACATTATATCATCATACATATGAGTGTTTAATTATATTTCTTTCATTTACACAGTGTGTGTTACAGAATTAAAAGTCATCTGGAAAAGTCAAAGTGTGGACCATTGCACATTTTGCCACTTAGAAATCAATTAGGTTTTAAACCACTGCGTTTAGCTGACAAGTCGCTGGATGTGTTAAAACTTTTTAGTATTGGTAATTGTCCTCAGCATCAGCAGTCAGGAAAAAAAAAAAATCAGCAACACAAGTGATGGACCTACCAAGCATGAAATTTATGCTTGACCTTGGATCAGCAGTCAGTTTGACTGCTATTGACAATTTACAGGTAAATCTGACTTTGTGAATGTCACCATGTCTTGTATAAAAAGCCACTTGTATTTTGCTGACTGAAGTTGCTGAAAAACCACAAGAAAACAAAGACCACTTTGAGATTATTCGGTTTTATTCTCATACGTAGAATTTATCTATTCATTACAAATTGACAAAATGACCTTTGTAGAGAAGGCTAAGTACAGATGTAAAAATAGAAAAGTGGATGGTGCTCACCCTTTAGACAACAGGTATATACCAGGGCCGGTACTCATTACAGTTACAGCTGTGATCAAGGGCTCTGTTTGAGCCAGAAACGCGTAAGCTAACACTGAGATCCTTCATCTGAGCTTTTATTTGTTTGCTTAATTAATCTGTTACAAAGGCAATATATGCTGGATCATTCACTTGGAGTGTTTCGGAGTGGAAGGAATACACTAAGTACAGGTGTAACAGAGCTGAGCTTGTCAGTGTAACAGACCTGAGATTATTTGGCACAACCGTGATATATTGATGTGTTTATCTGCGGTTCTCCATATGAATGTCGTAATTTACTGGCAAATTATTAGGGAAAGGTCAGACATGAATTAGCCAAAAATATGCTCTAAATCTGCAATGCATTATGAAATCCCTGGCAAATCCACAAGACAATAGGCAGACTGCAGATTTGAAAATCCACCTAGATATTTTAAATATTTATAAGTGAGACTTAATAAGACCATGAACATGAAAGGGAAACTGGTAGAAAAAACATCTACCTTAATAAAAAAGTAAAATTCACCAGAATTATTAGGGCTGAATAAATTTACCACATTCTTCAGTGCCATGCACCTGTCTAAAAATAAGCTACCTGGGACGAAGTAGATTTTTGGCTTAATTTTTGCTAATTTTTGGCACAAACTATTTGCTGAGCAGAGAGAAGCCACAGTCCTTTTTTCTAGGCTCTGCACACTTTTTAATTGTCATAAAACAGACTGGGTTCCAAAGGAAGTATTTTTTTTCAAATTCCAAGCATAATTTTATTTAAGAAATTGAAATATTACAAATAGTGACATAAAGTAAAGTAACATATGTACGGATTTCCGCACTTATAATGCCAGTAACATAAGTGTACATCTTACAACCAAGACGTGATCAATTTGTAATAATGCATTAAACAAGTTACAATAACATCTTGTCATAATCCAACGTAATGTGTAAAGGTGTATTAACTGGGGTACAATAGATGACAACAGTTACATAGATAAATAACACATTACACAAAGCACGCAGACCCTACAAACAACAAGAGGGATAAGAAGGAAATAAGGGGGTAAAGAGGAGGCACATGGCTAACCCCAAGTCCTGCGCCGTGTCCAGGACAGTATTGCTAAGTCCCCGATAGTTCCCTCACCCCCTCAGGGTCCTCAAAATTCGGGGACAGTCCCCCAGCTAAGACCCGCCCAATCAGATCAAGAAGAGTGCAGCCTTAGCTAGAGATGGAGAGATATAACTGGGAGGTCTTAAACGTGGTCCAGTGGAACCAGGTGCGCTGGTGCCTAAGCAATTGATCATCACTATGCGAAATCAGCTCCTCCATTCTTTGCATGGAATCAATCTCTGCATACCACTCCTCTATCGAGGGGGGCGTGGGAGATTTCCACTTTCGTGGAATGATAGATTTAGCAGCCTGTAATAAGTAACGAAGGAGGGATTTCTTGAATCTGTTTGTGGGCATGTCAAACATGTAAAGCAGCAGAGCTTCTGGGGTATCAGGGACTGTCGCTCCTGTTAGTTCCTTGCTCACTAGTATAACTGCAGACCAGAATCCCCTAAGCCGGGGACAGCCCCACCAAATGTGCCGCATGGTGCCCTCTCCACTCCCACATCTCCAACACCGGTCTGATACTACCGGGAACCATTTGTGCAAAACAGCAGGCACCCTGTACCACCTGGAGAGTATTTTGTAACATGTTTCTTGATACTTAAGGCTATCATAGCCTTATGGGTCAACTGAAAGCATCTATGCCATTGGAGATCAGAGAAGGAGAGTCCCAACTCACCTTCCCAGGCACTACAATAAGACGGGCGCTGGGAGGAAGGAGCGGAGAGTAGCAACCTGTACATAGCGGAAAGTGCATGGCCCAGGCTAGAAGAGGCTAGAATAAGCCTCTCAAACTCTGTCGGCGGCCTGGTCAGATCCAGTTTTAATTTCATTTTATCAAAGAAATGAGAAAGTTGGACATATTGGAAAAAAGTCCTGCAGGAGTGTCATCCCCACCCAGGATGCTCTGGCAAGATTTTAATCTGCCTGCCACTGTGACATTTGAGAAGCGCAAGGGGGCAGACTTCCTGCTGCCTAGGAAAGCGACCGATGATGCTCCCGGGGGGAAATCTGGATGATCAGTGACTGGCACACAAGGGCCCTCACGATTAATTAGATTAAAGGAGCGCCTATTTGCATAGAGGGTAGCTAAAGTGTGCTTTGTACTAAAGGAAGATGAGAGCTGATGGTTGAGCGAAGGAGTCCAGATCCAAGGGAGTACCGCCACCGACCGAGAACATAGATTCGCCGCCAGCTGCACCCATACCCTCCTCTTCTGATCCAGGGCCAAAGCCAGAAAACGTGCATAGGCTGCGGCCAGGTGATATAGCCTACAGTCTGGAAGACCTACCCCTCCCGCATCTTTAGGTCTGATCAACACATCGTATGCAATTCTAGGTTTACGGGTAGACCAGACAAACATGGAAAAACACCTTCGGAGGTTTTTCCAAAATGAGGAAGGGACTATTTGGAATAGGTATAAAAATTTCGGAAGGACCGACATTTTAAGTGCATTTATTCTACCAAACCATGAAAGGTCTTTTTTAGACCAGGTGCCTAAGTCTTTGATTGTCTGATTCAGGAGAGGAATGAAATTATCTGCAAATAATTTTGAAAGGTCAGCAGAAATACGTACACCTAGGTAAGATATACCCCCCCGAGGCCAAGCAAAGGGGAATTTCAGCTGAAGGAGAGCCCGTTCCGCAAAGGAGAGACCAACATTGAGCGCTTCTGATTTGGAAGAGTTGATCTTAAAGTTAGACCAACTTCCAAATTGCGAAATGACCGCCATCAAAGCTGGAAGTGAAATATGTGGATTCGAAATATAGACCAGTAGGTCATCCGCAAACGCGGAACATTTGTGTTCCTGCGCTCCAATGGTGATCCCCCTAATGTCGGGGTTAGCTCTAATGGATGCCAATAGGTTCTCCATGACCAATACGTATAGAAGCGGAGAGAGGGGACAACCCTGCCGCGTTCCATTAAAAATGGGAAATGGCTCAGAGAGGGATCCATTAACCTTGACGCGTGCTGATGGGGACAGATAAAGAGCGGCAATCTTGGAAAGAAGGACAGGGCCCAAACCAATATGAGCCAATGTTTGATGGAGAGAAGGCCACGATATCCTATCGAAAGCCTTCTCCGCATCAAGTGATAGGATCATCAAAGGAAGTTTACGGGCTTGCGCATGCTGGATAATGTCCATTGTTTTGATCGTGTTATCTCGTGCCTCCCTGCCAGGAACAAAACCGACCTGGTCAGGGTGCACGAGAGACCCGAGCAGGGGGTTAAGCCGGTTCGCTATTAATTTGGCATACATTTTGATATCAACATTTAGAAGCGATATGGGCCGATAACTGCTGCATGATTGTGGGTCTTTCCCCGGTTTGGGAATGACAGCGACGTGCGCCATAGTCGCCTGAGACGGAAAGAGGTTCTCAGGGGAGATGGTATTAAACGTCCGCAACATCAGGGGGCCCAATTGATCCGCAAAAACTTTAAAAAATTTAGCGGTGAAGCCATCGGGACCAGGGCTTTTACCACCTGGCAGGCCAACAATCACCATCTCTAGCTCCTGTATGGAAAAAAAGGGTCCTCTAGCTGTTGAGAAATTGAGGGAGGGATTTTTGCTGAGAGGGAATGATGGGGAAAGGCATTTCCAACATGGGCATTAGAAGAGGGGGAGAGATTATATAATTTGGAATAAAAGACCTGAAAGGTCTTAGCAATGTCCGTACTGCAATGGGCAATCGCGTTAGCAGGTGTCTTGATAGAAGATATGTGGGATTGCACTATGCGGGAGCGGAGAGCTCTGGCCAGCATACGGCCACATATATATCCAAATTCGTAAAATTTTCCTCGACAACGCTGTATCATACTGCTCCACGCAGCTCAAAGGAAGTATTTTTATCAGTATTTTTGGTTTCACACTTTGTTTTCTCTACTTTGCAAGTATCCGTTTGAGTTTTTCTTCCTTTTACGGTAGGGTAACAATGATGCTGGGATATTGCAATGACCGGCTCATAGTGATAGACCATGTGATAGACCATGGGGGCTGCATCAGTTTTCTGGTGTACTTTGATCCAAAAAGAATGTATGAACAGGCGCACTCTAAACTTTGGCGCGATAAGTCCCTTTGTAATGCGCCTAAGACACTTTTTAATATGCCAAAGATTATGGGCGTTGTGTCACACCACATTCATAGAAGTAGACACATTTTTTTACATGATTTTTTGACGCCAAATCTAGGTGCAGAACAGTTAGAACAGCCAGACCAGGTTAAAGGTGTTCTGCCTGAGCCTGACTTGTCGTATTGGCACTACAATGTATGAACTGAAGAAGAACAGGTTCATACATTCTGGCGCATTCTACACTACCTTAAAGCTATTTAGAACTGGCCTGTCAATCCCAAAGTTCAAACCTGTCACCCCATGTTTTCATTTCCCGCACAAAAATAGTGTACCATTGGCAAATAGAGCAAAAGTATTTGTTGGGGTAGAAAAAAATGGAGTGTGAACCCAGGCTATCATCAGTATTTGTAAGCCAAAACCAGGCGTGGAACCTATAGAGAGAAAAGATTTCCACCTTTAGCACATTTTGGACTCACTCCTATAAAATCCCGAAATATAGCTGTGCAAACCTGGTGATAGAGTGATTTCATATAAAGCTTAAGAACCACCACTTCAGAACTGGAGCACTTGCTCATCTTGTTACTCCTCTGCGTCTAGTTAGGCGCTTATTGACTCCACGACCCAGATGGTTACCAGCTTTCATATAGCAGCATCAAACAGGCCACACCAAACATCAATACATTTTGTATATTTTTCACTGTTTGTACCCAATATCTATCTTAAAACCTGCTATCCGTTTCATTAGTCCTACCCATTATATTACATTCAAAGATTTTATGACTAGCTCTAAAGGGTAATGTCTAACTCATTTTTGACGGATGTAAATGATTTCCGTCATTCAGGAAAAACATTTTTACCCATTGTCGCTATAAGCGATCGTTATCAACTAGTTCAAAAAAGTTGTCCAACTTCCCTTTTTTATTGAGAATATAACGCTGCATCTGTTAGAAAACTGAAACCTTTGTTCCAGCCAAGCATCTACTTGTTCTCTTCTTAGGTCTTCTATTGTCTTCCGGTTCTCGATGATTGGCTTTTGTATACTGCAGCTGCTGATTGGCTGCACAGGTCACATGACATTGGCTGTCGTCATTGTTTGGAGCCTTCACTTACGAATAGTGACGGCAGGCATTGTGACGTGACCACTGCAGTGTGTAGTTGCCAACCACTGGCGGCCAGAAGACATCAGATGACCTGCGGAGAGGTCCAACAGATGCATTGCTGAAACAGTGGTTAGTAGTCAGTATATGGATCTATAGATTTTTTGTTTTCTTACAGGAACAGCAGCATACCCTCACTAAAAAAGAGGTGGACAACCCATTTAAAAATAAAAAAAATGTAAAAAATCAGCTTCGCCACTGCCAGATGTTCTCTTATCAGAACTGCAGTTATGGTTCTTTCATTCTAGTTCATATGAACCATGAAAGGTTTGGGTGTTGCTTCATAAAGTGGGAACAAAAAAGTACCTGTTTTACATCCATTGGGAAGTGAGCTTAATTAGCACAATGGGGCAGATTTATCAAGGCAGTTGCGCCAGAATTCTGGCTCAATTTGCACCAAAAACAAGCTTTTCGCCACATTTACTATGAGTTTAAGACAGTTTTGGGCACTTCTGTGCCGCGTCCGACACAGGGGGCGTGACTTCGGGAAATGGGGCGTGGTTTCATGGGAAAGGGGCGTGGCTTAAATGCGACCAAAAAATGCGCCAGATCGTGCGACTAAATTCTGGCGTAAAAGTAAGCCAACTTATAGATGGTGCAAACTTAGACTAGACAGTTCTAACCTGCACCAGATTTAGCAACACTATGATAAATGTGGCGCATTTTAAGACTGTCTAGTCTAAGTTTACACTGTCTAGAAGTAAGACACTTTTTATAAATCTGCCCCATTGTGTTAGGTTTAGGGATTTAAATTATTACTGATTAGTGTCACAGTTTATCTGAGGTTGTAGAAAGTAGTATACCAATATAATCCCTAATTTTATCTGCTTCCAAAATTTGGTTGGTGCAGTCCTGTGGTTATGGTAATTCTTTAACACGTTACTGTGAACATAAACATGTGCAGTATGTGAAATGTATGTATGATATGTATGTATGTATGCATGAAATCTTTACATCTTTGTTTTTTCCAGGGTGCATTTTGTTTGCATAAGGCGTCTGCCTGAGTAAACATTTTAGACCCAAATTTAGGTTTTTATGCAATTTTACTTCTAATCACTATTTAACACAAAACTTCTATGGAAGTTATGAATATAGCCAAGGGAGCGTGTTCAGCTATAATCGGAACTCCCATTGACATGAACTGGAGAGCTGTGCAAGCACGGTCCTCTCCTCACTTACAGAGACCAGCTTGTAGCTAGACCAGCTTGTAACAAACTACCTGACAGGTTCTCTTCATATACATGATGTTCATCACCATTCGCCTTCTTTGACAGTATCACCCCAAAACCTCCATCTAAAACATTTAGTTGTACCAGAAACTCATTTCTAACATTAGGAATTTTTAATGCTGGCTATTGCCACAAATCAGCTTTTATTGTCTGAAAATTCTTCTCTTCCTCTGTCACCATTACTGACATCTTACCTTTTGATAAATCAGTCAGTAGAACCACTACTGAGGCAAAGTCTAGCACAAACCGGCTATTAGTCCACAATACAAAGAAAAGCCCTGACCTGTTTGTTTGTTAAAAGTCTAGATTCCTCAAATGCATCTGAATTGAGTATACATTCAACCTCAGCTCACACAGCCTCTCTATGCACCTTGGATATTCTGCATTGTGGTTTGAGGTTTATTTTGTTCCTGGGTTCAGTTTCTATACAATGTTTTATTAGATCTTTACACCCTGGCAGCTCAAAGAATTTAGATTTAGATTTTTTCCCTCTTTTGCCTCTTGTTGCTTTATTTTTACTGCTAGAATTCAGTGTTGTAAATCACACTGCACAGCATTTCTGGTCAGTAATGATTCCCTGTTTAATGAAGTTTACATGAAAAACTTGAAAACTTTTTACCTGGTTAGTGCACTTTATAATTTACTTCATCCACCTTATACACAGTCTCATTTTGCCAACAAATTGCTTTTTTCCACTCAGATGAAGTTACTAACCATGAATACAAGACTCTCCACAACCTTCTCCCCCCATACATCTCTGCCTTAATCTCCAGATACCTCCCCTCACGCAATCTCCACTACTCACATGACCTTCTCCGCACTCTCCGTGTCAACTCCTCACACAACGTTTCCAAGACTTCTTCCTTGCTTCCCCCATACTCTCCTCCACTTTTACAACTTTCAAAAGTGACCTGAAAACCCATCTCTTCAAGGTAGCCTACAATTTAAAATAACCCTGCTGCCACTACACCACCTCACAAACATGTTTGCCTCTCACCTTCTGTCTCCTTCCTCCTTCATTGTAGATTGTAAGCTCTCACGGGCAAGGTCCTGTCTCCTTCTGTAGCAGTTTGTTATTATGTGCTAATATTGTATTTGTCCTGGTCTCATATCATGTACTCGTATCCCTTTGTTTCTACAGTACCCTGAATTTAATGGCACTCAAAAATAAATAATATTAATAACAGTAAGATCATGGTTGAAATTACGGACCTTTGCAGACCATTTTGTACCCTTTACAGGTGTTCCTTCACATTGGGTGTTACCAAAGAAATATGGTTATTGTTGAATTGGCGAAACATGGTAGAAAACATTTTTGCATGGAATAGATTCTGCCTCCCATGTTTCCTTAGGTACATCATGCCTTAGATGGCGACCATAGACTAAGTGAAAGCCTGCAGAAGCTTATGGTACATGTGTTAAAGAAACATAAAATAAAAGGAAGGTCTGTTGCAATCATGACAATCCTTTTCTACTACCTTTTTTCGTTTCAAAGCTATGCTAAAACATTAACTTGGGGATGGTACACAGAGATATAAAGATGTGGGATTGTGTGCATTACTCCGTAAAAAAAAAAAATTGTCATTATTGATCTGAAAACATGCAAATCACCCGTCATTCAATACTTTTAGGGGCAGATTAAAGCTAATCTGTCATCAATATATCTTTTTTAATAACCAAAACCAAATAAAGATGAATATTATGTTCTTAGCTGATTTTTCATTCTGTTTTCTACTCATGATATGTTTTACAATTGCAACATGGACAGGGAAGCCTGTGAACAAGAACTGACTCATTGACTACCATTCGAGAGTTTTCTACGCATGCCCTGTGACCTGGGAAGAAGTCATTATGGTGGAAGGAGAAGAGGGGAAGCTGTGACCATCACCAATTGTGAATGGTGTTAACCTTTGTTATCTATAGATTGGTGCCACCCTTCATTTTAATTCTGCCTGTGACATACAGTAATTATTACAAAGGGATCTGGATAAATTGGAGACCTGGGCAGTGAAGTGACGGATGAGGTTTAACACAGATAAATGCAAGGTTTTGCACACGGGAAGGAAAAATCCATTCCATGATTACTTGTTAAAAGATAGGTAAAAGTGACATGGAGAAGGACGTGGGAATCCTGGTGGACAGTAAACTTAACTGAAGCAGCCAGTGTCAGGCAGCAGTTGCCAAGGCAAACATGATCATGGGGTGTATTAAAAGGGGCATAGATGCACATGATGGGAACATTATTCTCCCATGATACAAATCACTGGTCAGATCACACTTGAAATATTGTGTTCAGTTTTGGGCACCAGTGCACAGGAAAGACACTGTAGAGCTTGACCAGGTTCCCCAAAAAATTAATAACCTCCCAAAAGAGATACACCAAAATTCCAAAAGCAAGCAAAACCAAAAAAAGGTGTAGGGAGAAAGAACTGCAAATGAAAAGAATTTTTTTATTTTTAATTTTTTAATCTGTTTAATCCCTTAGACGTTGTGGTGATCGCGGCCACAGCATCTAAATAAATGAGAAACGGTCCTAATTGGTTTACATGGCAGCTGGAAGCCTTGTGAAGTCTTCCATTGCCACCATGTTTCTTGTTTTATTACTTCCTGCCCCAAACAGGAAGTAGTAAAACCTCCATCTTTGTGCACCCTTTAGTATTGTTTATACAATACATAAGTGTGTACACATGATCGCACCCCATAGTGGTCAAGCACCCTAAGGGGACTCAAAGTACAAGTGGAAATAATAAAGAAGCTTAAGGGCCACATTTATGAAAACGGTCTAGGTCTAAGATTCACTTTGTTGCCCATAGCAACCAATCAGAGTGCCCCTTTAATTTCATTTAGTGCTTTATAAAAATGAGAGGGGCGCTCTGATTGGTTGCTATGATCAACAAAGAGAATTTAAGACCTACAAAAAAGAAAAAAATATTTATCAATGATTTGTGATTCAAAAAATTCACTGCACACAAAAAACAACCCCTATTCTAAAATATAACTTTTATTAGATACATTAAAAAAAAAAATAGAAAATGTTTGAATTTTTTTACAGTACTATAGCATAACACAAACTCTACAAATTTAGTATTACCAGAATGCAGAAAACAGATTGATGCAGAAAATAGCACATCATTTATACCTGAGAGTGAACGTCGTAAAAAACCATGGAAAACATAGCGCACGTATGTTTTTTTATCACATTTTGACCCACTTAGAATTTTTTTTATAGTTTCCCAGTATATTCTATTGTACAGTGAATGACACTACATTAGAATGTACATCTTGTCCCGCAAAATAAAAGCCCTCATATATCTATGTAGAGGGAGAAATAAAAAAATTAAGGCCCTTGGAAGGCGAGAAGGAGAAAAAGAACTTGTCAACCAAATAAAAACGCTCGGTCCTTGAGTTGTTACATAATGGGTCATTTTCTTCTCTTTAAAGATAAGTCACAAACTACCAAAATATATCAAGTCTCCTGACTTGAAACAAACTGAATGAGACCAACTACATCTATACCAGTTCTTTTAAATGGCACTTTAATAATTAGGAGCTTACCTATGCCAATGCAACACTGAGGTAATTACCTATCATGTGGGGTAACCAGTAGTTATCAACATTCTGATATATACAATGAAAATTCTTTCCTGTGTCTTGAGAGCCTCTATTGCTCCCAAAGTACATTTATCAGCCATACCATGAATAATACACTGGCAAGCAAAAAGGTTAACAATATTTTGAACTTTTGACTTTCAGGCTCCATATCTCATCATCCACTACAGCTTTGAATGTAAGACTACCATTGTTTTATAGAAAATCATCTTGACTATTTCGTACATAAATTTGACTTATAACTATTTAGCATATGCAGATTTTTGTCATGTAACTGCATTGTTACCTTTTTGCTCCTAGTGGTGGAACAATCATTTTCTTCTTATATACTACAAATTACAACCTATTCTTACATTCTCTAATAGTTCAGTGTGTTATTAGGCTGAGTCTCAAGTAAAAGGTCACTGGTTCGAATCAAGCAACAGCCATGAAGAAGATTTCACAAGAAAAGAGAAACCACATCATCCAGCTCATCAATAGCGATCTCTTGGCCAAGAAAGTTGCCAAACTGCATCATGTGAGGCCATGACAGCTAGAAGAATATGAAATGAAGTCCATCCATTTCAAAGCAAAGAGATGGACATCCAGGTAAAATATCAGAGTCCACAAGTCGACTCATCACAAGGTCTATCAGTTCTGGCACGACAGACAGGGCAGTGGAGGTGACTCATATGCTTTGTATTAATGAGATCACAGACGTCCATGCTAGCACCGTGTGATGCGCATTACACAAGTCTGGAATAGTGGCCCTAAAGAAGGTGAAGAAGCCTCAAGTTCAACGTGGTCATAAGAAGCATTGGCTCAGGTTTGAAAGAGTATAAAAAGTGGACAGTAGAAGACCTGAAACAGGTGATTTGGAATGATGAGATGAAAGTCAATAGACTGGGCTCTGATATGTAATTGTGACTTGAACAATCAAGGGAAAAGGGATCGAGAAATTGAAGGAACTGTGAAGTTTTATGGAGAATGCTTGATGATAATCAGTTGTTTCACAGCCAAAGGCGTTGGATACTTAACCAGGATCAATGGTATTCTCAATGCTGAGCTATATGTGAGTATCCTAAAATATGAAAAATACGACATAGTGTTCCAGCAGGACAATGACTTGAAGCATACATTGAGATTGGTGAAGAAATAGTTCAATGACAATGAAGTTACCACATTCCTCAGACCTCAACCCAATTGAACACTTGTGGGTAGAATTGAAAAAAAATCTGTATTCATACCAAAGTTACAAGTAAGAACCAACATTGGGAATGTGTAGGAGAGACCTGGGATCAGATTTCAGTGGAGACATGCTTGAATCTGATCGAGAGCACGTCCAAAAGGATTCAGGCAGTGTGTGGTATCCCAGTACCCTTTCTACTATTGCTGAATGAAATGGTTGTAGTATGACAGTAGATCTGGTATGATTCGGCCTCAATTCTTGTGAGTTAGAAAATGTATAATGCATTAATAGTTGTGTGCTTTGGTTATGTGCTTACACTGAGGATTAACTAATGTACAATGTGCTTTGTATTTTGCTGCCATATAGTGGCTAACATATGCATATGAGAGGTATTCACAATCATTTTCAGTTTGTGCTGGAAATTACCGGAACCATGTGGGAGGAGTCTCCCAGCCCTGCCCCCTCACACCATCAGGCAGGAACTATCCAGTTTGGTTCAGTCCTGGTTTAGAAAGGTGAGAGGACAGTGGCCTCCACAGATGCTCCTGTTAAAGTAATATTTACTGTAAGAAGTCCTAACTCAGAAACCGTTAATCACAGTCTGAACAGTGTAAGGAGTTCAGGAGGTTTCCTGGTCATCCCTACATGCAATCCTTTTTTCAGCTGAAGGGGTTAATTTAACTCATCTGGATCTGGTGGATCTACACGGCATTGTGCAAAGTATCACGACACCCAGCATCCATCCAGACATTTACATTGCTCCTTCCACGAACAAGTGAATATTTTGTACATAGATAAAACTGCACAAGGGCTCTCGCTATATTTCTGAGCCAGAAATGTCATCCTAGCGCTAGAATGCACCCGATTTATGACCCGCTGTAGAGCGGGTTCATAAATCATTCGCATTCTAGGCTATTATTATGCGCATGAAATTTGGCGCTAACACGTCAAATTTCATAGATGCCGCCCTATGTATGAACATCTGGTTCCTGTGGTGCTATATTATATGACAATATTTATGAGACAAGGGCAATACCAAAGTTATCTCAGGGAAATTTCTGGGTCAGGTATGTTTGGATTAGGAGTAGGATTATTTTACGCTCCAGCCAAGACATGTAATGGAAAGTTTTCATACCCTTCATGCATTTCTGTTAACGAATTAACATTTGTTTCGTTCACAGGGGAAGGCGCACTTTCTCCAGAAGTTATATCGCACCTTTCAGAGGATTTTCCTTTATACACAACTCCTAAAATCAGTCAAAGTATCACATTACTTATAAATATTTTACCACACTAATCTCAGATAACAGTACTGCACTCCATTTTAATGCTAGTGCTATAGGATAATACTTGATAATACTTGATATTTACATGGTTACAAATATACACCATACCCTGGTGTCACAAGGCAGCTTGAGCTTAATAAGACCTTGACAGAAGTTATTTACAATAACGTTGCATTCTTGAGGCTCAATCTTTAGTCCTGGTTAGGCCTCCTTTACATTATGTTTTTGCCACATGTTCATGTTATCTGTCGGGATGCTGTACAAATTAATCTTGACAGACCCCATCACGGGGTGGTGACAGAGTCATTGACTTATATAGGGAGAACATCCTAGTTGGACTTTTTTGCCCTATTTAGCTACTTTGTCCGATTTCTGCATCGTTTATCAATCTCAACTATGACCACACTATGAACAGCTACAGTTATAGCAGTAACAAGTATGCACATACAGCTCGTATATTCCAATCAGCAATAAGTCACACACTGCTACAGTTGAAACCAGAAGTTTACATACACTATATAAAAAGACACTTATGCATGTTTTTCTCATTATCTGACATGAAATCAGAATAGACCTTACCTGTTTTAGGTCAGTTAGGATTACCAAAATTAGTTATATTTGCCAAATGCCAGAATAATGAGAGAGAATTTTTTAAGGCATTTTTATTACTTTCTGCAAAGTCAAAAGTTTGCATACATTTCATTAGTATTTGGTAGCATTGCCCTTAAACTTTATGACTTGGCTCAAACATTTTAGATATTCTTCCACAACCTTCTCACAATAGTTGGTAGGAAGTTTGGCCCATTGCTCCTGACAGAACTGGTGTAACTGAGCCATGTTTGTAGGTTGCCTTGCTCGCACCTGCATATGTTCATCCGGCTCTTTGGAAGAAGATACTGTCGTGGGGTCATGGCTCCCATATGGCTAGGCACCCAGGGGTGCAGAGGTCTTGCTCCCTCATCTCTCAATTTTACTGGTGGCCAGGTCTAGTCCAAGATGTTCATGAGTTCATGGAGTCCTGCGCTTCCTGTGCCCGCAACAAGTCCCCTCGTCTCAAGCCGGCAGGTCTGCTCCTACCACTGCCGATACCCAGCTGTACTTGGAACCATGTGGCCTTGGACTTTATCACGGATCTCCCTTCTTCCTCTGGTAACACTGTGATCTGGGTGGTTACAGACCGGTTTTTCAAAATGTCTCACTTGATTCCTCCGCCAGGCCTACCCTCAGCCCCTCGCCCTGCCAGCCAATTTTTCCAACACATTTTCCGGCTGCATGGGCTTTCTCGGCACATAGTTTCGGACCGTGGTGTCCAATTTGTTTCAAGGTTCTGGCGCTCCCTCTGTAACCAGCTACAAGTGAAACTGGACTTTTCTTCGGCCTATCACCCTCAGTCTAATGGGCAAGTGGAGAGAGTTAACCAGACTGTAGGCTGCTACCTGCCCCACTTTGTCTCTGCACGTCAGGACGATTGGTTTAATTTGTTACCCTGGGCTGAGTTTTCCTACAATTCCTTAGACTCGGAGTCTGCAGTGGCAACTCCTTTCTTCATTGTCTACGGGCGACATCCCCGCCCAACCATCCCTCTTTCTGTACCCTCTGAGGTCCCTACCATGGAGGAGCTGGTGCAGAACCTGACAGCTGTCTGGAAGCAGACGCACCATTCTCTACTCCAGGCTTCTGCTCGTACCAAGGCGCAAGCTGACAGTAAACAAAGACCACCACCGATCTTCTCTCCTGGTGACAAGGTGTGGTTTTCGGCTAAATATATCCGTCTCAAGGTTCACAGCTATAAGCTTGGTTCCTGGGTCCGTTCAAGGTGCTGAAGCGCATAAACCCAGTGGCATACAAGCTCCGCCTTCCTCCCACTATGCGGTTCCCAAACTCCTTCCATGTCTCTCTTCTGAAACCAGTCATCCTAAATCGTTTCTCTCGGGTATTTGCTCCTCCCACTCCTGAGGCCGATGCCACCAATGTCTTTAGTGTACAGGAGATTCTGGATATGAAGACGATCAGAGGGAAGCGGCTTTTCCTCATTGACTGAAAGAGGTTCGGGCCCGAAGAGAGATCCTGGGAACCGGAACACAATATTCTGGACCGTAATTTTATTCAGAAGTTCCTTCAGGCCGGAAAGAGGGGGGAGGCCGAAGGGGAGGGGAAGTACTGTCACGGGTGGTCCTGCGAACCTCGTCCCGGGTCGTAGGCACACCCGTGTTCCCCCTGCGAGCGGCACCGCTGCCCGCATGTCGGGCAGCGGGCACGCTCACTCAGCCGGCCGGGTTCCTGCCTACTTACCCGGCCGCGATCCTGCTGCAGTGCCAGTCTCCTGGCACGTGCGTCCCCACTCCCTAGGGCCGGATGTGTGAAATTTAAAGGGCCAGCGCACCGGTAATTGGGTATTGCCGGTGGCTGCCCTTATTTAAGCCGGTCCCTTCCTGGGTCTTGTGCCGGATCTTTAGTGCCATTTGCCTATAGAGAAAGCATTCCTTGAGCCTTGTCTTTCTTACCGTGTACCATACCGTCCACCTTCCGTCCCTCGACCACGAACCTCTGCCACCTGTCCTGACCTATTGCCTGTCCCGACTACGTCTTCGTCTAGCGATTCTGTACCACGCTTACCCTTGGCTATCACAGCAAGCAAGTCACGCCAGTGGAAGCGACCTGGTAGTTTCCCGCCACAGCAAGTCCATCCCACTTTGCGGCGGGCTCGGGTGAAAACCGATTGCTACTTAGATTCTGCTCTCTGGTGTGGCTTACGCCATCGCTTGCGGTGGTCTAGCGGATCCACTACCATTGTCCGTGACACCCATAATCAGCTCTGTATACAGAAAAATAAAAAAGTTATTGCTAGTGGACTATACAGACATAAAACACATTATTTATAAACACATTTCTATTGTGTAAAAGACACATTATAATTGTACCGACCCGCATAGTAAAGTTATCCTGTCATTTATCCCACATGGTGAACAATGTAAAATTGAAGCTCAAAAAACAATGGCAGAACTGCATTTTTTTACCCCCATTTTCGTGGCCCAATGCTAAAAAAAAACTATGGAACATCTGTGTGCCCAAAATGCACAATGCACTCCTAGATGGAGATCCATGAGGGTTGTTGAATCCAAAATCCCAAAAACTTCTGGGAGGTTTCACTTGTTCTGGTACTTTTGGGGCTTTGCAATTGCGACATGGCACCTACCAAAATCTGCGTTACATAGTTACATAGTTTGTAAGGCTGAAAAAAGATAAGATGTCCATTCAGTTCAGCCTATTTTGCTAAAGTGTTGCTAAAGTGTTGATCCAGAGGAAGGCAAAAAACCCCAATGAGGTAGAAGCCAATTGTCCTTACTTTAGGGGAAAAATTCCTTCCCGACTCCAATCTGGCAATCGGAATAATCCCTGGATCAACAACTCTACTTCAGAATCCTAGTCACTATAACCTGTTATATTATTGCACTTTAAAATGCATCCATAGCCTTTTTGAACTATGTTATTGAATTCACAATGACAAGTGGCAGAGAGTTCCACAGTCTCACTGCTCTAACAGTAAAAAATGCCTTTCTATGTTTATGTAGAAACTTTCATTCCTCAAGACGTAGATGATGCCCCCTTGTTCTAGATATAGTCCTGGGTATAAATAAATCTTGACAGAGATCTCTATATTGACCTTTAATGTATTTAAACATATTTATTATGTCCCCCTGAAGCCATCTTTTCTCTAAACTAAATAACCCTAACCTTGCTAATCTTTCTGGGTATTGCAGTCCACCCAGTCCTTTTATTATTTTTGTTGTTTGCCTTTGTACCTGTTCAAGCTCTACAATGTCTCTCTCTACAATGTCTTTCTTGTGCACTGGTGCCCAAAACTGTACACAATATTCCATGTGTGGTTTAACCAATGACTTGTAAAATGGGAGAATAATGGGAGAATAATGTTTTCATCATGTGCATCTGTGCCCCTTTTAATACACCCCATGATCCTATTTGCCTTGGCAGCTGCTGCCTGACACTTGCTGCTACAATTAAGTTTACTGTCCACCAGGATTCCCAAGTCCTTCTCCATGTCACTTTTACCCAGCATTTTTCCATTTAACATGTAATCATGTAATGGATTTTTCCTCTCCATGTGCATAACCTTGCATTTATCTGTGTTAAACCTCATCTGCCATTTCTCTCCCCAGGCCTCCAACTTATCCAGATCCCTTTGTAATAACACATTATCCTCTATTGTGTTGATTATTTTACAGAGCTTAGTATCATCTGCAAAGATCGATATTCTACTGTGCAATCCATGTATAAGATCATGAATGAAAATGTTTAAGAAGATAGGGCCCAATACTGAGCCTTGTGGTACCCCACTAGTAATAATAATAATAATAATAATAATAATAATCTTTTATATAGTGCCAACATATTCCGCAGCACTTTACAAATTCAAGGGTAAACATACAGTCATTACACATTAAAGTACTTACAAATGAGACACAAGGTGTGAGGGCCCTGGTCGTGAGAGCTTACAATCTATTAGGGTGTATGGGTGAAACATACGGTAAGAAGTGCCAAGTTTACAATGGTCCGGCCATGTTTCATAAATAGGGGTGGTTTACATGAAAAATGGATGAACCTGCCACCCAGACTGTACATCTATATACAGATAAGTGCCTGTGAGTGCCCTAGTGTAGGGAGTGACAAATGTGTGTGATAGCAGTTAGGGATCTTGGTGGGCCAGACCGAGAAGATGTATTTTCAGGGCCCTCTTAAAACTGTGAGGGTTGTGAATGTGCCTGATCGCCCGCGGTAGCATATTCCAGAGAATTGGTGCTGCACGTGTGAAATCTTGTAACTAGTAACAGGGATCCAGTCTGAGTATGCGCCGTTAATTACCACCCTTTGTTTTCTATCTCTGAGCCAGTTGCTTACCCACTTGCACACATTTTCCCCCAGCCCAAGCATTGTCATTTTACTTACCAACCTTTTATGTGGCACCGTATCAAAATCTAGATATGACATCCAGTACGTCACCCTGATACAGTCGAGAACTAACTTCCCCATAGAAGCTGATGAGATTAGTTTGACAAGACCGATCCTTCATAACCCAATGCTGGAACGGCATTATACATTTATTTTCAATGAGATAGTTCAGGATAGCATCTCTTAGAAAACCCTCAAATTTTTTACCCACAACAGAGGTTAAACTTACCGGCCTATAATTTCCAGGATCACTTTTTGACCCCTTTTTGAATATTGACACCACATTTGCTATGTGCCAATCCTTTGGGACATAGCCTGTCATTAGACAGTCCATAAATATTAAGAATAGGGGCCTATCTATGACATTACTTAACTCCCTTAGGACACTTGGGTGTATACAATCAGGGCCTGGTGAAGTGTCTATTTTAATCTTCCTAAGATGGAGCTGCACTTCTTCCTGGGTTAAACAAGAAACATTTAAGTTTGCGTTTACCTCATCCCTTTGCTCATCAACAGGAAGGTCATCCTCCACGTTAAATACAGTGGAGAAACAATTGTTTAATAGGTTTGCTTTTTTCTCATCACCACAATCTCTCCCACAGTTCTTTTCAAAGGGCCAACATTTTCTGTTTTAATCTTTATATAGTTAAAAAATATTTTGGGGTTAGTTTTACTTTCTATGGCAATATGTCTTACTGTCTCCAGCTTTGCTGCCTTTATCATTATTTTACATACTTTTATTTTTTCTTATTAGCTTTTTTAGTGCATCTCACAGCCCTCCTGTTTTAGTAGTTGAAAAGGCCTCTTTTTGTTAATTAATGCACCTTACATCTCTGTTGATCCACATTGGGTTTTTCTGTGTCTAATTATTTTATTACTGTAAGGTATGTGTACCTCTCACAGTTGGGCACCTAAGTATATTCTTTAAATCGCCCTTTATATTTGTTCCCGCTTTATTAAAAACCTTGTCCCGTCGAATAACGGTTTAGGGCCTCCCTAAGCAGAATAAAATTAGCTTCCTAATATTCAGCTGTTTTTGTGGCTCCTTTACACAAGAAAACTCTATTGAAGAATAAATGGAAATTGTATTGATATTATGGTCACCAATTCCTATGTGCTCCCCAACCTGAAACCGTTGTTACTCTTTGTCAGGCCTTTTAGTGAATAGTTAAATCTAGGATCGTTGAAGGTAAGCTAAATAGATATCATACATATGGATCAAAGTTAAACATTGGATCTAGGATCCTCTGATTTGTAGCTGCAGATGCAGCTGCCGACTCAGATAGCTATTACTTCTGGTTCCACGGACCAAATCCGGGTCCCGAAGTTAATGTGATTGTTTGTTATGTTGCAGATAATTGTATGTGCTCTTTGTCTTCGTCTGCCCCCTACAATGGGGTGGATTGGTATGGCCATTGGTCCCTGCTTAGAGGACACTCGACGAGGAAGGAGAATCCCATCGCTCGCTTGGACGCTGGGGGCACTGTGGTGAATGAGGAACTCAACACCGACGCAAGAGGCAGAAAAGTGGAGTAACATGACTGTAGAAGCTAAAGGCGTGGTCCGCCTCGGAGAGGACCAATCAGCTGATTAACTTGGAATGTGGCAAGGACTCAATACTCCTATTCAAAGGAAGAAAGGTGAGCACGCACTTATAAAAACGTTTAAAAACAGATATCATTTTTTTGCAAGAAACCCATAGGACGGAAGGATAATACCGTGGGACAAGATGCCCCTTAGGTTGGAGTCCTGCCCATGGCCAACTATTCTTCCAAATCCATGGGGTGGCCATTTTATTTCGAAAGGGCCTGGACTATTCAATTGAAGAAGAGGTAAAAGATGAGGGGTAGATACATTATACTAAGGATAATTGCTACATGAACCTCATACACACTGTAAATATCTAATGCTCCTAATTTTATCAATACCAATTTTTTTAGTTCAAGTTAAACTCTTTCCCTATTATCCAGAGCGGATACGAATGTTATACTAGTGCGATTTAACGCGATTCATGCCCCCCTTCTGACAGAACTGCACTAAAACCGGCTCACTAACTCCAACTGCTAGAGACGTACTGAATTCTGGCAGGAAAGAATGCCTGTGAGAGATCCTGGCGCACCCTAAAACATGGAACAAAGAGTTTACCTTACTATTCCGCAGTGCATAAAAGTTTCACGAGAATAGACTATTTCCTTATTTCCCTGCGATGTTGGAGATGGTCTGGACTCCACGTATCATGCCATACTATTCTGACCACGCCCCGGTCACGTTGCGGATTTCACGCCCAACGTCGCAACCAAAAGCAAAGATTTTGCGATTCCCGGGCTATCTAGCTGCAGTCTGAGGGACTTTAATGTCCTTCACTGCAAGTTCACTGTTCAATTACGTAATGATAATTTGGCACAAATAGAGAATGACCCTTTGTTCTGGGCTGCTGCAAAGGCGGTAATGAGGGGTCATAAATATTAATTTATGTCGCGGGTAGGAGAGAAAGGAGGCCCAACCAAATTGTAGGCTGCAGGACGCACTGCTGACGGCGCAACGAGAATTGCGACTATCCCCTCTGCTGCCTGCCCGCAGAAACAATTACAAAGACGCCAAATCGTCCCTGGGACTCTTTTGTGCAGAAGTCAAGCTAATTGGCTAGTTTAAACTTAACCAAATAGGTACTTTAGGGGGGGCGAATAGGGATAGCGGATTTTGTCGCAATTGTTATGGCACCACCATAGTCGTAAGCCAGTGTGATCCTAAAGATCGCACCTCCGCGCACAAATACGGCCCCTTGAGCAGAATCCAAACAGTATTGTGGATTTATTTGAGGATCTCTATAGGGCCAACCGCCGACAGAAATGGCCCGTATAAATTGATTTCTAGATACCGGATCCCATCCGTGCCTTAATGCACGAACAACGTGCCTTTTTGATGGCCCAATCCGGAGAGGAGGTGAGGAAGCCATAGCATCCTCACCCAATATGAAGTTCCTGGGCGGACGGATTATGGTTAATGAATTTTAATAAACTCCTTTTCAGTTTAGGTTGAACGCCAACATTGACTAGCTATATAAACTGCAATATATCGGGATCAAGGAAGCAATTGGGCTACTTTCGTAACATGTACGATCTTACTTACTTCCAAAACCCCGGGCATATAGAACACACCCTGGATTAAAAACTAACGCCCAAATAAGCCTTACTTAATAGTGATTATAAGCTCTTGACCAAGGATTTCGCGACTTTCCTCCAGACATTCCTCCTGTTATAGCACATCCCGCGCAGAGAGGCTTTGTATCAGGAACGCCAGGCAGTTAAAAATAATCTGCACGGTGTTGGGGCACGATGAGGGCCTCGGAACCTTCTTCGCGTATCTTGATTGCTATTGAGCTTAGAATGCCGCAAAGGCATTCGACAGGGTATCGTGGCCCTTTCTGTCCTGCTACCTTGTCGATAAGAAATTTTTGCCCCGTCTTCAGAAACTTTATTTCTTACTTCCAAGAAGGCTCATCTACAAACTTTTAATTAATGGTTACTAAACTCCCCCCATAGATATGTTATAGGGTCACAAGCAAGGCTGTCTGCTGTCTCCATTGCTCTTTGATCTCGCACTTGATCCGTTTGTAGTACTATCTAAAAAGCCCAGATAGGCCGCTGATATGGAATCGGGCGATTGCCCCGATCTTAAGAAATAGTGGCTTTTGCAGATCGAATTTGCAGGTGATTTTGAAAAATCCAAGACACAATCTACAGTAAGTGCTGCGTTGGGGCTGCGGAGGTGGATCCCTTTCGTGATACCATATCTAGCCTGGATAAAACCGGAGGACGCATTTAACTAAAGGGCCAGCAAACCTTGTGGACAACATCAATCTACCCTTCAAATTTAGTAGTACTTGCAAAGATACCCTACTTGGGATATCGATAACCAGGCTTCCTCCATCCTGTAGAAGATAACATTACCCTCCTAAATAAACTTCGTATGAATCCAGACTGCATGCATGAGGCAACTACCGATGTCTTATGTGGGTGGGGCAACCTTATTCAAAATTATAGAATTTCCCCAATTACTGTGACCTCCTGCATTCCCTACCACTCATCTCCGAGTCGCAAAGATGAAATACCGCAATGATGCGCTCTATCGCGATTTATTTGGGGTGGTAAAGCCATCCGGATCCGTTTATAATTTTGCAGCAGCCCCGGGACAATGGGGTATCAATTTTTCCGAACATTCGCCTGGCGTACAATGTGTCCGCACTGATTTCGTAAATGGCAGTCAGATATGGCTGCAAAATACATCAGTATATAACGGACCCAAGGCCGGAAACAATCAATTTAGGGAAGATTCTCGCTTATCAAAGTTCATAACAACAGTCCTTTACATCAAAACCCAGATACGCAATCAGGGCTAACCCGCATGTCTTTTCAACGAGGTCTGGGTTGTCAAAAAAATTATAGGAACTCTTAGTGACTACACCCCCATGCTTCAAACTTCGTACACTAATAGGCATATCCAGACTCCAATGGGGGCTCCACATAAAGAATTCTATAGGTGGGGGAAAGGGAGGTTATCATGTTCGTTTTATGATGTAATATTGATGCTAAAACGCATAAGGACTACAATTAGAGGAACTGAAAATTACATACCCAGAGGCTGGAGTTCTCCATTTTTCCCTTATTTGAGCGCTCTGTAGCTATGTTTTGGCGCTATCTGCCACATTTCACTCAAGAGGGAGTGGTACCCCGTCAACGTAAACTCCTACTCAAAACACGGCCAGAAAGGGGATTGACCACCACAATATTATACGTGTATTACAAATGCGCCACTGACTCTCAAATCAACCAAGGCTCTCGCTAAGTGGGCGGGAGACGACCCCATCTGGAGTTCCATAACCTACTCACAAGCACTGCTACTAAGCCGAAAATTCTAGCCTCGAGTAGATATTGGAAGATGTCCCTCCAACTGTCATCACAGGCTTACATTACCCCAGTTAGGGGATACCGCATGGGTTATTTTCGAAAGCGGTAGATGCTTCCGATTTGTTGCCCTTGATGCGAGATAAATTCCACTGTTTGTGGATTGCCCGGTATTCAAGATTTTTTGGGAACGGGTGATGGCATTCAAAGACCGCACTTAACAAATATTCCCGAACGATCCTATGGGCAATATAAATATTGTGCCACAAAGAATGTTCATGTGACTCCATGCGAACTGGGAAGTCAGGCAATTACTATATATGATTTCTGCGGCAGGTATCAAAAACTATTTTAAACACGAGGATCCACATCCAAGCCGGCCCTACAAGTGGTTCCTAGAAAAATTGTCTTACGAAACTGAATGATTGGGTAAGGCCTTCGGTCAAAAAGGAGACCAAGCAAAAAAATTTATAGAAGTCTGGGGCAGTTTTAATCCCCTTCTTCCCACAGAGAATATCGAGAAGCGCATAAGGAACTGCTTTATTTTTACCACATGGTTTCAAGAACACGGTACTAATATGCCGAGGCACCACTATAGGAGACCTAGTTCTCTTGATTTGTCCAGAAGCAGAGAATTTCTATTAGACACCTAACTTGATAACTGGTCGACCAGGGATTCATTGCCATTCAACGTAGAAAGATGTAAGCGTCAGATAAGGGGAGCCATAAGTATGTGAACCCTACTGTCAAAACAGGGGTTGGGGGGTGGGTCCTGGAGAATGGAGCAACTTGTTTGATTATGTGTGTGTGTTTTTGTCTGAGTCTAATGCTACATATAGTTAATGCTACTTCTGTCTTTTCCACTACCAAGATAGCTTAATGCTGTAAAGGAGGATAAGACTGACAGTTTTAACTATAAGGATAATGGGGGCAATCTAATCTGACATACTCTATGGTCACTTACAATTAGATGGCTTACATAGTGGAGCTGGCATTCTCAAGAAATGTGACTTCAGCTCTCAGGAACGGACATGAGATCGCAAAACAAAGGCTCAGACTGGTTCTAATATGCATATGTTTTTTTATGCTATTTTCGTTTTTTTTATTGTGTTATTTTATACAAAATAGAAAATTGGTAATACAGAGTGACAAGGCTATAACATATAAATATTTGAACTTTTTAATAATCCGCGAATTGTATTTCATGCGTTGAGAATGTCCTGAACTTTGTGTTACTTAATAAAGACATTTTAAAGAGAATATTAAATCTAGAAGGACCTTTCCTCTAGTTGGTTCCTGCATCATTTGGGAAAGGTAATTATCTTTAGTTATTAACAAAAACCTGTTTCCTTTATGAGTGCTACAGGTTTCCGTTTCCCAATTTATGTCTGGGTAGTTAAAATCGCCCATAATAACAACCTCATTCTGATTAGCCACCTCATCTATTTGCCTGAGGAGTACATCTTCCATAAATTCTGTTATTTTTGGGGGCCTATAGCAGACCCCTATTATAGTTATATTATTGTTATTACCCCATGTATATTTACCCATAATGATTCCACATGTTCATTACCTGTATCTTTATCCTCCCGCAGTGCTGACTACAGACAGGATTTTATATAGAGACATAAAGCTCCCCCCTTCCGGTGCTTACAATCTCTTCTAAATAAACTGTAACCCTGTAAGTTGACCTCCCAGTCATAGCTCTCATCTAGACATGTCTCCGTTATCCCAACTATGTCATATTTTTTTCAGCAATTAATAATTCCAGTTCATTTATTTTGTTGGTGAGACTCCTGGCATTGGTCAGCATGCAATTTAGAGATTTTTCAGTTTTTATTCCTTTCTCCCTGTTCCTTGTAACTAATGTTACACCTCCTCCCTCCACTCCACCTCCTAATTTATTACTAATACCCAGCTCTCGATCTTCACTATCTTGCACGCTATCTCTGAAGTTGCCCTCCCCCCCAGTTCCTAGTTTAAATATTCCTCCAACTTCCTGGCCATTTTGTCCCCCAATACAGCTGCACCCTTTCCATTTAGGTGCAGCCTGTCCCTAGCATAGAGTCTGTAGCCAAGACAGAAGTCAGCCCAGTTCTCCATAAACCCAAATCCCTCTTAACTACACCAATTTTTGAGCAACTGATTCACCTCCCTAATCTCCCGCTGCCTCTCTGGTGTGGCCCGTGGAATAGGTAATATTTCTGAAAATACTAACTTGTAGGTCCAAGGGCAATCTGTCAACCCAATCCGTGATATGTCGAACTCGAACCCCAGGTAAACAAGATACTGTTCGACGATCCCGGTCTTTGTGGCAGATTGCCCTGTCTGTTCCCCTAATAATAGAGTCCTCAACTACCAGCAATTGTCTAGCCTGCTCTGCACTCCTATTACCCATCTTTCTGGAGCAGACAGGGGTAGTGTCTTGCTGCAGCAGTGCTTTTTCTGAGCTGACAATCTTGTAAATTTGTAGGGGTGTGTCAGATCAGGACTAGCCTCCCTAACACTCTTCCCTCTACCTCCATGCTGCCACCCTCCCCAGCATCTACACCTCCGAGTGATTGCTCAGTGAGCAGCAAACTCGTTTCCAAGCTGGCAATGGATCTCAGTGTTGCCACTTGCTCATTTAGATCCAGGATATTAGCTTCTAAATGTGCAGAGTGCACACATCTCACACAGCAGTATGCCCCCTCGAACGGTTGTTCCAAGATGGCATACATTGCATAGGTTGTGCACTGGAGGGCATTGTCAAACATGGGACTCATGGGGATATTACAAAAAGAGATACACAGATCCAATTATAAAAAGCAGTACAATATTGTCCCTTCTAAACTCCCCAAATCTAAAGTCCCTCAATCTGAAGTCCCACACTTAAGCTAAAGACACACTTTAGATAGAAGACACACTTGCACGCCCGATCACTCGCTCTTTAACTTAGCTTTTAAACCTTTTTCCCAACGCTGTTTTTCAGTGCTGCTGCAAATCTCTCCTTCAGGATACAAAAAAAAGTTCATGTTCATGAAGATTTTTTGCAGTGTGGTATGGCACATTATGCTATTGAAACGGTCCACCTTGATATGACTATGGAATACCGCTGGCATGAAAGGATATATTTGGTCTGCAACAACATTTAGACAAAGGATATGTGTCAAAGTAACATTAATTAAATGCCAGGACCCAAGATTTGGCAGCAGAACATTGCCCAGAGCATCACGCTTCCTCTGCCATCCTCTGCTTTCTTCCTAAAGTCCATCCAGGTGAAGTATCTTCCCCAGTTAAGCAATGCACTCACTGCCAGGTGTCTACAAAATATAAAAGCAAAATTGATTTGTCAGACCAGGTGCTTTGTTGCATTGCTACTTGGTCCAGTTTTGATGCTCACTGACCCACTGTAGGTTCTTTTTGTCGTGGACAAAGGTCAGCATAGGCACTCTGAACAGTCTGTAGCAAGCTGCTAATCACTGTGTACTATAAAGAGCCATTCACATGGCTTATTTTGGCACGGATTGCAGCCGTATTGCGCGCCGTACTGCGCTGCAATACGGCTGGAATCCGTCCCAGCCATTACGGTAATCCACAGTTCTCATAGAGAACTGTGGATTCCGTCTCTCCTACCTGCTCAGCGAAAGTGACATGCACACTATACGTGTGCCGTGGATAATGGATGTCTATGGGGCCGGCGCCCCCAACCCCTTATTCAAGCCGTAATTGCGGGCGAAATCCGTCCCGCAATTATGGCTTGAATAAGCGGTGTGAACTGGCCCTAACCCTTGTCTATAATAGCCAGCAGTAAAGTGATTATCCCATCTGGTTGTTTCACAGAACCTGCTCTTCTTCCCTTGCTTAAGACTCCCAGTAGTTCAGGTAGTGACTGACATTTTAACTTTGCTAGCTTCTATTCCTAGCTGTCTCTGTCAGTAGGACATAGGTTATGAAAATAAAATTACACTGTCAAAGCAAGATGTCTGGCTATAAATGCCAGCATTGTTGCATTTTGAAAAACCTGGTCAGCACATCCATTTTGAGAAATAAAGGTATAGGTGCATACTGGTGTGGCAGTCAAAAGCTATGCAAACACAATACTTTTATTTTATATTAATATAATAATAATATTATATTAATATAAATATTAATATAATAATATGTATATTATTAATATAATATTATGAACACTGTTTAGGTCTAAGACTTTCTTTGTTGCCCATATCAACCAATCAGAGCTCCCCTATTATTTTTTCAGAGCAATATATGAAATGAAAGGGGAGCTCTGATTGATTGCTAAGGGCAATAAGGAAAGTCTTAGACCTAGACAGTTTTCATACAGGACCCTAGTGTACATATTTAGCTTGTATTGAATATATACGGGACAACTCCTAATGTGCTAAGTGCTTAATTATCACACGTGTTTTCTATTACATGGTGTGATTTAATTTATAGATACTCAATTCGATGTCAATGCTTACTGGAGTTGCATAGGAGCATTACACCAGTTTTGTCCTTAGCCAGACCCCTTTTAATGTCTTATTTTCCACTACACAGTGTGGAAAATAAGTATTTGATACACTTGCGATTTTGCAAGTTTTCCCACCTACAAAGAATGAAGAGGTCTGTCATTTTTATTGTAGGTACACTTCAAATGTGAAAGACAGAATCTAAAAGAATATCCAGAAAATCACACTGTATGATTTTTAAATAATAAAATAATAATATTGCATGAAATAAGTATTTGCTCACCTACCAACCAGCAAGAATTCTGGCTCTCACAGACCTGTTATTATTCTTTAAGAAGCCCCCCTACTCTGCACTCATTACCTGTTTGAACTTGTTACCTATATAAAAGACACCTGTCCACACTCCAACCTTTTCACCATGGCCAAGACCAAACAGCTGTCTAAGGCTGCTTTCACACAGCGCAGTTTTGGTGCAGTTTTAACTGCGCTCCAATTAAACTGCCTTTAATACCAACAAGCTTCTTTCAGTTGTATAAATTGTTCAGAAAGGTGTTTCAAGTAAGTAATCAATTACTGTGTTCCTTGAAGTCTTGTCGATTACAAACACACTAATTGATTACTCACTTTCCAAGCTGTTTAGATAAATGCAAAAAGCTTGCTGATAATAAAGGCAGTTTAATTGGAGCCCACTTAAAGCTGCACCAAAACTGCGCTGTGTGAAAGCAGTCTAAGGGACAAAATTGTAGACCTGCACAAGGATGGGATGGGCTACAGGACAATAGGCAAGCAGCTTGGTGAGTAGGCAACTGTTGGTACAATTATCATAAAATGAAAGAAACAAAGATGACTGTTAAGCTTCCTCGGTCTGGGACTCCATGCAAGATTTCGCCTAATGGGATAAAGAAGATTCTGAAAAAGGCTAGGAATAGGCCCAGAACTACATAGGATGACCTGGTCAATGACCTGAATAGGGCTGGGACCACAGTCCCAAAGATTACCTTTAGTAACACACTACACTGTCATGGATTAAAATCCTGCAGGTCACACAAGGTGCCCCTGCTGATGCCAGAACATGTCCAGGCCCATTTTAAGTTCACCAATGACCATCTGGATGATCAAGAAGAGGCATGGAAGAAGGTTATTTGGTCAGAGTATAAACTCCACTCGTCGTGTTTGGAGGAAGAAGAAGGATGAGTACAACCCCAAGAACATTATCCCAACCGTGCTGCATGGGGGTGGAAACATCATACTTTGGAGGTGCTTTTCTGCAAAGGGGACAGGACAACAGCACAGTATTGAGGGGAGGATGGGTGGGGCCCTGTGTTTCAAGATTTTGGCCAACAACCTCCTTCCCTCAGTAAGAGCATTAAAGATGGGTCATGGCTGAGTCTTGTAGCAGGACAATGACTGCAACACACAGCCAGGGCAACTAAGGAGTGGCTCCGTAAGAAGCATTTCAAGGTCCCGGAGTTTCCTTACCAGTCTCCAGACCTGAACCCAATTGAAAATCTTAGAAGGGAGCTAAACTCAATATAGCCCAGCAACAGTCCCAAAACATGAAAGATCTGGAGAAGATCTGTATGGAAGAGTGGTCAAAATCCCTGCTACAGTGTGTGCACACTTGGTCGAGAACTACAGTAAATGTCTGACCTCTGTAATTGCAAACAAAGGTTTTTGTACCAAACATTCAGTTCTGTTTTTCTATTGTATCAAATACTTCTTTCATGCAATAAAATTTTAATTAATTATTTAAAAATCATACAATGTGATTGTCTGGATTTCTTTTTTAGATTTTCTCCCTTACAGTTGAAGTGTACCCAAGATAAAAATTACAGACCTCTCCATTCTTTGTAGGTGGGAAAACTTGCAATATTGTCAGTTTATCAAATACTTATTTTCCCCACTGTGTATCTGTTCATGATAAAGCTAAAATAATGAAAAATGAACTCTGTAATAAAGAAATGGTAGATTACCAGGAAAAAAAGTCAACAAAAAACTAAAGGGTAACAAATAATTACACAACACAAACATTAGACAACACAGCATTTGTTTGTAGTCTGTTACCATGGAAACCAACTTCCTCATAATATAAGTTCCCTGCTTCACCAGAAAAACTCCTTTTTCATTCTCAGATGATGTGCCTTGTGCAAAGCAGAAAGCCAAAATCAACCGGTATTGAGAATGCATCTGACGAGGTAATAGTGTACACAGTTGGTTTCTAAAGTACAGTAACTTCTTTCCATTTACTGCATACACTAGACTGAGATTCTGCCAAAGCAACACCACAGTATCATTTACAGCAGCTGTCATCACGCCTGTCAGCAGGATTTAAGCCTCTGATTAAGCAAATCTATCTCCAAGTTTTTAGGAGGTGGGAAAGTGAATAGTCATATTTCATCTTAGCAGCTCTTAGACCACCAAGCTGATTGACAAGGCAATATGATGGTTGGCTTTCCTGGAAGGAGAAGGGTCAAGATATGTCAAGACATTGTGTACCATCACTGTACCATTCACACTGGTAAATGGAAAAGCACATGTGAAAGTGATGCCAGAATATATTATATATTAAATATAAATGATGATGAATCAGTAAAAGGCAATACTCCGCAACTGAAAGTTTCTATTATCCAAGTTCTCACTAAGCCATTTCATGCACTATTGTACATTGGTAACCATAATGAGCCCTGCTGTGTGCTTCTCTGAAATAGTTCACTTTTTTCAGATAGTATAACTGCTATTGTGTCACTACAGTACAGATGCCAAACAGTGTTGCATGCGTGAACAAAATTAAGCAAAACAGGGCTCCTTCATAAGGAAGTTATTCAAATAAGCTCCAGGGAAATAACCTAAGACTCCACAGTGTCACCTATTAGATGTAGTGTTCTTCAAGTCACATCCAATGCACTAAGCCTTGCAATATGACTGGGAGAAATGCCATACCAAATATTCATTTGCAGACAGCAGGGTGTTTGCCCCTCATCAGTGCAGAGAAGAATACTGCTTGGCAAGGTGAGAGGCTCTAGAGGTAACTCAAAAGAGGTAATGGTCCTCTTCCTATTGAGAAACATTACCCCTATTGGGCTAGAACTAGCTAGAGCTTCTCACCTTCCTAACTAGATCTCCACTTTGCACTGATGAGAGGCAAACAGCTGCCTGCAGATTATTATGTAGTACGGCAATACTCCCAGTCATTGCAATGCTCGGTGAGTCTGAGGTAACTTGAGGAACAGTACATCCAATACGTGGGGCTGCAGAGTCCTTGCTGTTTCTTGAGCTTATTTAAATGAATTTAAATGTCAGTGAAGCAACTATAGGCTTTAAGTCTCCACACACCTACATAGTGCCTCTCCCTAATAAGGAACATTATCCTTTGAGCTACATCTAGATTATCTCACCTTGCCAACCAGTATTCTACTCTGCATTGATGAGGAGCAAACAGCTTAAAACAGCTGTGTGCAGATAAGTATATGTTTTGGCTTTGCTTCCAGTCATATTGCAAAGCTTAGTGAGCCGCATGTGACTTGACAAATGCTGCATCCAATATGTGCAGAGTCCTAGCTTCTTTCCCTTGAGATTATTTGAATATATTTAAATGGTTTTATCATTACACGCTTTCACAGACTTGAGCTGTTTCTATCTGTTTCAGCTTCCAATCCAGGGGCAAGTCTCTTCTCTCAGTAGGCATGTCCCTCCTCCCAGTATTAGTGTCTACCCTCACTGAAGAGTTACGACATCATCATTGTGTGTGAGCAGTGGAAGAGAGAGGATGTCACAGCTCTGCAGACCTCCTGCAATGTTCTCATGTCTGCAGAGCTCTCAGCTCCAGGCTCCTTGTAACCAGAACACCTGCATTGCTGTAACCAGAACACCTGCATTGGTGTAAAAAATTATACATACAGCTTGAACTGATGAAACAAATGTGAGGAATACACGCTGCCACCGCTTCCCCATCTATTATCTGGCAGGGGGTAGAGAAGACTCTATAAGACTGTGTTATATGGGTGGTGAGCAGTGTATAGGGCTATGCTATATAAGGAGAGAGTGAATCTAGCAGCTAGAGACTCAGTAATTGCCCAGATACTTTACATAGAACTATCACTGGAGAACCATCACATAGAGAGGACCTGATACAGCCTTCATTATACACACATAATCATCACAGGCAGTTCGTTTCAATTTCAACAGCTCAGAGGGGAGTAAGCACAGAGTGCAGGCAGCCAATCACCGCACAGGGGGCATGTCCTATCCAGGGGGCATGTCCAAACAGGCTGAATGAAATGTCAGTCAGTCAATCACAGAAAAGGGGGTGTGTCCCATCCACCCTCTGCAAAAATAGCTATAGATGCTATAGATGCACAGATTAGCTCATATCTGCTATACTAAGTGATTTAGGTAAAGCAAACCAATTACAAAAGTGCTTATTTTTACTGTCCCCATCATTAGAGATATGATCTTTGTTGCGCGAAAACCCTTTTAAATTTCACTACAGGATGCCTCTCCCTAATAAGGCACATTACCCCTTTTGAGCTCCATAAGGTACAAAACTGTCTCTCTAATGCCACTTTTCTTTTTGCAACTTTGGTCCTATGGAGCATTGTTCTAAAGGCTCCCTAGTATTTGGATGTCTGTAAGGTAAAGTAGTACTTTTTGGGGAAGAAATTACCTAGCTTTCTATGGATAGCCAAAATATTTGTTGGTGTTGAATGAATATAAAACAATGGGCCTTATGTATGAAAACTGTCTAGCAGTAAGAGTGCTTTGTTGTCCATAGCACCAATCCGGGCTCCACTTCCATTTCATATAGTGCTCTGGAAAAATAAAAGCTGAGCTTTGATTGGTTGCTATGGACTCTGATTGGTTGCTATGAGCTATCTAACAGTAAAACTGTATTTGTCACCCATAGCAACCAATCAGAGGTCATTGCAACCAATCACAGCCCATAGCAACCAATGAGAGCCCATACCGATCAATCAGAGCTCAGCTTTTATTTTTCCAGCGCACTATATGAAATGAAAGATGACTTCTGATTGGTTGCTATGGGCAACAAATACAGTCTTACTGTTAGACAGTTGTCATACATAAGGCCCATATGGCAACATGTATGAATGTTGGCACTGACAGGCCAGTTCTAAATCGTTTTAAGGTAGTATAGACTGCGCCATAATGGATGAACCTGTTCTTCTGCAGGTCATACATACAGGCACAGTCTAGTTCCAATACGACAAGTCAGGCAGAACACCTTTAACCTGGTCTGGCCTTTGTAACTGTTCTGCGCCTAGATTTGGCATCAAAGAATCATAAATGTGTCTACCTCTATGAATGTGGTGTGACGCCCCCAGAACGCCCATAATCTTTGGCACACTAAAAATGTCTTTGGCGCATTACAAGGGCACTTAGTTTGGAGTGCACCTGTTCATACATTGTTTTTGGCTTAACGTACACCAGAAAACTAGCGCAGCCTCAATCATTCATTTCGTCCATAGTGTTTTGCAATAAAATGGACGTAACACTGTCAAATGAAAACAAAACTGTTCTTTTTCTAATTGCTACTAGAATTTTTCTTGTAAATGGGTATACAGCGGATACTTATTTGCCACTTACATATAGGCTGTAATCCAGTTTGACTAGTTAAGGATCCCCAGAAGGTAGATTTGCTTGTTCAGAGGGTGTTTATTCTCTCCGCCATGGAGGGTTAATTAATGCTCTTTGTCAATAACTATGTGCTGGCTTTATTTACTTACTTGAGCCAAATGAAAGCACCACAAGTTATTTTCTAAAGAGGAATTACTTACTCTATAGTATAAACATGGTTACTGCTGCTGTGTTAACAGAGAGCTGGTTCCAGTGAGAGCGCAGGGACTGCAGAGTAGCTTATGTAACAGAGGAAAAGCGTGCACTGAATTTTTATAAAAGATCGTTGAAATGCAAGAGAGAGAAAAGCAGGCTTTATAATGGGGAATGACAATTGAGCAGGCTATATTAACAGCCATTAACTGCTCGCAGCTCATCTAGTAAAGTAAAAATAGTTACGAGATCATTGTCTAATTTTGTGTTTATTTCTTGCAATGTGGTAGGTCCATTTCTCTATGTAGTAAAAGATAATCTATGAAACACTAATAGGCAGAAGTGGGTAGAAAACAAATATTTTATTGTGTACAGATTAGTCAATATAAAGACAGTCATGGACAACACATCAGCATCATCGACGTAACAAAATTGATCCAGATTACTGCCTTTGTCCCATCTAGCACTCTTGCTCCCCTTCAAACCATCCTCAACTCTGCTGCCCGCCTTATCCACCTCTCTGCTCGCTACTCCTCTGCCTCCCCCTTTGCCAATTCCTTCACTGGCTTCCTGTTGCCCAGCTAATTCATTTACTCATTCAGTTACTAACCATGACCTACAAGGCTCTCCATAACCTCTCTCCTCCATACACTTCTGTCTAAATCTTCAGATACCTCCCCTCACGCAATCTCCGCTCCTCACAGGACCTTCTTTTCTGCTCTCCCCTTATCAGCTCCTCAGATAACGATCTCCAAGACTTCTACAGTGCTTCCTCCACCTTCTGGAACTCACTGCCCCAAAACATTAGACTCTCCTCCATCTTCACCACGTTCAAAAGCAACCTGAAAACCCATCTGTTCAGGACTGCCTATAACCTACAATATCCCTGCTGTCACTGTACTATCCCACAAACATGTCTTCCCCTCATCTTCTGTCTCTCTCCTCCGCCTTGTAGACTGTAAGCCCTCGCAGACAGGGCCCTCTTTCTCTCTGTGCCAGTTGTAAGGCATACATTGTTATCATTGTACTTGTTTGACATATGTTATGTATGTAACCCCCCCCTACATGTACAGTGCCATGGAATCAATGGTTCATTAAAATGAATAAATAAATAAATAATAATAATAATAATAATAACCTATCCACATGTCCCACTCTTTGCTCCTGCAGCCGATCTATACCCAGCCTCCCTCTTTGGCACATCTATAATAGGACCTGTTTTGCTGCTAGCACCTCTCCTCCTGCACTTACCACCAGTGCAGAGAAAAATACTTTCCTGCTATATTAGTGCATCTCAAAAAATTAGAATATCTTCGAAAAGTTAAAAGTTAACTGTCCATAATTCAAGTCAAATAGAGAAACCCATATATTGTATATACTCATTACACATTTTTTTATGTGGATGGTTATGGCTTACAGCTAATAAAAAACCCAAAAATCAGTATTTCATAAAATTAGAATAATGTGAGGAAGGTCAATATTGTTCCCTCATAGTATCACACAGCAAGGTTTCCTAAGCCTATAAATTGTCCCTCAGCCTGGTTTAGTAGGCTACACAATGGGAAAGGCTGCTGACATGACATTTGTCCAGAAGACAGTCATTGACACCCTCCAAAAGGAGGGAAAGCCACAAAAAGGAGTGCTGTATCAAAGCATATTAATGGAAAATTGTGTGGAAGGAAAAATTATGGTAGAAACATATGCACAAGCAACAGAGATGACCACAGTCTTGAAAGGATTGTCAAGAAAAGTCTATTCCAGAATTTGGGTGAGATTGACAAAGGAAGGAGTGGACTGAGGCTGAAGTCTGTGCTTCAAGAGCCACCAAACCCAGAAGTATCCAGGACATGAACTGTCGCATTCCTTGTGTTAAGCCACTCTTAATCCAGAGGCACCATCAGATGCATCTTAACTGAGCTGAAGAAAAAGGACTGGACTGGTGCTCAGTGTCCAAAGTCCTGTTATCAGATGAAAGTAAATTTTGCCTTCTCAAAGGAGAGTTTGCTGCTGCTGCACTGCTGCACTGATTTGGATCAAAGTGTTAAAAGCTAAGTAGCCTAGCGAGTATTATGAGCATGCGAGTGTGTCTTTTTGTCTAAATGTGTCGTTTTGCTTAAGTGTGGGATTTAATATTGGGGGACTTTAGATTTGGGGCTTTTAGAAAGGGCAGTATTATACAGATTTTTCATATTTGTATCTGTATTTCTTTATTTGTAACATCCCCATGAGTTCCATGTTTGACAATGCTGTCCAGTGCACAACCTGTGCAATGTATGCCATCCTTGACCAACAGTTTGAGGGTCCATACTGCTGTGCAAGATGTGTGCACACTGCACATTTAGAAGCCCGTATCCTGGATCTAAATGAGCAAGTGGCAACACTGAGATCCATTGCCAACTTGGAAGCGAGTTTGCTGCTCACTGAGCAATCACTCTCAGGTGTAGATGCTGGGGAGGATGGTAGCATGGAGGTGCAGGAACATGAGGCAGCTAGCTGGGTAACAGTTAGAAAGAAGGGTAGAGGGAAGAGTGTTAGGGAGGCTAGTCCTGAACTGGCACACCCCAACAGATTTGCAAGATTGGCGGATAAGGGGGATGTCAGCTCAGAAATAGCATTGCTGAAGCAAGACACTACCACTGTCTGCTCCAGTAAGATGGGGAATAGGAGTGCAGGTCAGGCTAGACAGGTTCTGGTAGTTGGGTACTCCACTATAAGGGGTACAGATAGGGCATTCTGACACAAAGACCGGGATCGTCGAACAGTATGTTATTTACTTGGGGCCCGAGTTGGCACCAATGACAAAGTTAGAGGAAGGTGGAGTGTCCATAAAAATTATTTCAAGGACTTAGGCAAAAAGCTTAAGGCAAGGACCTCCACAGTAATATTTTCAGAAGTATTACCTGTTCCACGGGCCACACCAGAGAGGCAGAGGGAGATTAGAGAGGTGAATAAGTGGCTCAAAAATTGGTGTAGAAAAGAGGAATTTGGGTTTTTGTAGAACTAGGCTGACTTCTGTCTTGGCTACAGACTCCATGCTAGGGACGGGCTGCACCTAAATGGGGAGGGTGCAGCTGTATTGGGGGACAAAATGGCTAGGAAGCTGGAGGAATATTTAAACTAGGGACTGGGGGGAGGGTAACTACACATATAGCGTGCAAGATAGTGAAGATAGAGAGCTGGGAATTAGTAATAAATCAGGAGGTGTGGTGGAGGGAGGGGGTGTGGCAATAGTTAAAAACAATAGTGAGAAAGGAATAAAAACTGAAAAATCTCTAAACTGCATGCTGACCAATGCCAGGAGTCTGACCAACAAAATAAATGAACTAGAATTATTAATTGCAGAAGAAAAATACGACATAGAGGGGATAACTGAGCCATGGCTGCATGAGAGCTATGACTGGGCAGTTAACTTAGAGGGTTAGAGTCTATTTAGAAGTGATTGTAAACACCGGAAAGGGGGAGGTGTCTGTCTATATGTAAAATCCTGTCTGAAGCCAACACAGCGGGAAGATATAGGTACAGGTAATGAACAGGTGGAATTATTATGGGTAAATATACATGGGGGTAATAACAGTAATATAATTCTAATAAGAGTCTGCTATAGGCCCCCAAATATAACAGAACCCGTAGTGTCAAGTTGGTAATTTAAGGGAAAAACATCAAAAGTCTGTTTCATCATTATATTCTTTTTAAGCTCATCAGATAGTTTGTTAAACTGCTTTTACTGCTATACATCCTTATCGAACTATCAGATATCTCTCACACAGCTTTCCTTGAGACAGATGCAGTGTCTGTTAACGGCAAGGAGATTCAAGGTCTTCCTCCTCCCCCCAGATGATACAGAGGAGAGCTTTGGAATGTGTCATATCAGCTAATAACTTGTCTCCTAGCAACCACCAATTAACCAATCATGTGGTGATAGAATAGTCATGTGATTAAAAAGTTCTATTGGAAGGTGTTGGTCATGTTTCTCGAGCTCTGGCTGCTGGCAGCAATAATAATAATACAATTCGGAGGACGCATTTAATTGGATAAGGAGTGGAACAAAGATAGATTCCACACCTGATTTAATCATCTTGACAGTGGTGCCGTGCTCTCAAACGTCCGAGGACTATCCGGAGGGGGGCTGACGCCTTACCATCGACTGAACGGTCCTGGAGTGCCCGAATCACTTGGGGCCTGATCAACCCCACAGAAACAGGTAAGTTTACAGATTTTTATAAAGTCTGTGACTTATCTGTTTTTCGGACATTCTAGTGAAAGTCTTTTGGTGGTTGTCGCCTCCCTTAGGAGACCTGTGTAAGCGTTCAGGTGTGCCTCTAGGGTGTGTTCTGGTACATGTATGCGTATCATATGCGTATACCTTTAAACGCTACCAATTAATGCCTCTGCTTGTTGCTCTGTAAAGTATACGTGACTGGATAGTGTATTTTCCTTTCGGTATCATATTTCAGTGTAGGTCAGGAGCTGGGCTCCTGATGGAAAAAAGAAATGAGTTATTGGGGAAACAGTCCCTAAGAAGCGACCCGGTAGAAGGAAACTGAAGCCTGTCATAAGTTATATAGAGTTATATACAGATATAGTTATAGACAGATGATCTGAATTCCTGAAGAGAACTAGCCAATTGCCAAAGCCTGTTATAGTTATAAACAGACGATCTGGAGAAAACTGGTTAAAGCGTAGCCAAAGCCTGCTATAGTTATAGACAGACGATCTGCATTCCTGAAGAGAACTGGCCAATTGCCAAAGCCTGTTATAGTTATAGACAGACGATCTGGAGAAAAATGGTTAAAGAGTAGCCATAAGCCTGTTATACAGATGGTATAATCAGATGATATTTGAGATTAGCTGCTGACGAGCAGAAGACATTGATTAGTGTTAGGTATGTACGGGGCTTAACCTCAACATACACGTGTGTTAATTTGTTCTGTTTTACTTAGGTAAAAAAAAAACTGCATTCAGGGTTAATTTTATATTCAAGCTACATCACTTGTTAACTTTCACACTGAAATTCTGGCAGAGTATATAACCTTGGCATCAATTCAAAGCATCTGTTAAGGGGGGTTGTCCCCGCGGGCACATTTCTCCCCCCGGCTGTATGGCGTACTGAAAAATTATAGCACTCAGTCAAAAGGTGCAGTCGAGTAGTTTGATCGAAGAGAAAAATAGTAAAATATATATGAGACTTGAGAGAAAAAGCATAATTACGCTCTGTGTAACGAGCATAAATCACGGAGATAAGCTAGCATGTGGGAGACAACACTGAAAGAAAATAACGATGTCTTGGCAAACGATGTCTTGCCATAATTACATTGAAACTGAATGTATAAAATAAGAAGAATTCGAGGAATGCATATGTATAAAGAGTGAGCTGCCGCCATTCCAAGATGGCGACTTTCAATGTTGGTGGACTGACGTCATCAAATTCCATTAACGCTGAAATTTGCGTAGATTGTGGGAGGGAACGTACAACACTGATCACACCTTGTAGTAATAATAATAATAATAATAATAATAATCTTTATTTATATAGCGCCAACATATTCCGCAGCACTTTACAATTTAGAGGGTGTACATACAGACATTACACATTAAAAAAACTTACAAATGAGACACGAGGTATGAGGACCCTGCTCGCGAGAGCTTACAATCTATTATGGTGTATGGGTGAGACAAAGGGTTAAGAAGTGCAAGGTTTACAATGGCCCTGCCATTTTTTATAAATAGGGGGTGGTTTACAAAAAAATTTTCTGTGCCCCTGCCCCCTGACATACATCTAATACAGATAATCCCTGTGAGTGCCCTAGTGTGGGGAAGTGAAAAATGGTGTATAGCATTGGGGATCTGGTGGCCCAGGCTAGAGATTTTGTCAGGGCCCTCAAAAAACAAGAATTGGAATGGCCTGATCGCCCCGGTAGCATACCGAAAAACTGGTGCCTGCAGGTGAAATCTTGGATGGGCAGGGGAGGTTCGAAAGATTGAGGAATGATCTGATTCACAAAAGCGGAAGCACAGAGGGTGGAACAAATGAGGGAGGGATGTAGGGAGGGAGAAACCAGGGAGAGCTTATGGGTGAGAGGGTGATTTTTATATTGTATTCTGTACTGAATGGGGTACCATGCATGACTGAACAGGGTAGAGGCACATATAGCGGCTGGAAAGAAAACAACCCGGGCTGCTGCTTTCGGGCAAAAAACGATTTTGAAGAGGGGCCGATAAGCAGGATTCAGAGTCAAACAATGAATAAGAGCAAAATGAGGGTTTAGCTTTTTTCCACATAGAAAATTTTGGATTTGGAATGTTTTTGAGGTGCGATAAAGGGAGCGGGCAAGGTTTGGGGAAGAGGGAAAGGACAGATTAGAAATTAGTATTCCCCCAAACACGGGCCTGTTCCTGGGCTTGCCTAGTTTTTATGGTGGTGCCACAACTGAACAAAAATGGCGGTAGGGTTGGGGATAAAGATGGGGGAAAGACAAAATTTTGGGTTTTAGTGGGGTTTAGTTTCAGGGGGAAGGAGGAATGATGTCAGAGACCCCAAGCACAGTACGGGTTGTTTTGAGCGGGCAGGGTGATGTCAGGGGGGAGGTTAAAATTGGGTGTCATCCAAGAGAGGGGACTGGAAGCCAAATTGCGAGGGTTTGTCCAAGGGGGATGTTTTGAGTAAAAAAGGAGAGGACAAAAAAGGGATCCCTGAAAAACCCCCGCGCAAAGGATTGTATTACCTCAACTCCTGCCCATCCCCGGGAATTTTTCCCTCATCCCTGCCAAAACCCCCCCATTTTTTTCTGTACCATTTTTATAAAAGCCCAAAAACTTCCTGTATCGGGAAAAGGGCAAAACCAAACCCCCCCTTTCTTTTCCTGTGCCATTTTTAGTCCTAAGCAATCCAAAAAACGCGAAGTTCCGGGGTTTAAAAATTGAAACCCATCTTCTACCCCCAACCCCATCTCCCACCTCTCCCTGTGCACTTCACTTTTTTACAAATTTAAACTTTGAATGAAACTGTCGGTGTAACTTTTTGCCACACACCGCAACATCACAACAAACACCACCACCACCCGCAACCCCACTTTTACCCTTTGCTCACCCCTTCTAAGACCCCCTCCCCCTTATAGCCGCTATTTTGATTTTTCATGAAAAGGGAAGGGAAAACAGGGAGGGGGACAATTCCATTGCAAAGGGAGCCAGGCCCACATCTGCAATCCAAATAAAAAACCCCAAAATTTTTTTGCTATTGCTCACAGCACACAGACGCTCTCTAGGAGAGATTAAACTGGATACATTATCCAGTGATAACCCGATATAATAATGTACCCAAAATACAATTGTTTTCAGCCTAAAACAAACTATACAAAACGACTTGAAGGCCCAAGCGAACAAGTTCCATCGCTGTCCATCCCCCGATTTCTTCTTATCTGTGGTTCCCACCAATGGCATGTGTACAGGCCATACGCACTGCTACTTAACACAACCATTCCTGCAGTCCCCTGAAATACAGAAGCGGACAACAATGCTAGGGGCCAAAAAGTCTGAAGACTACATGGCTCTCCTTACCAAACCACTAACCTCCCGGGACAATTTCACCTTACTCAGGATTTAAAACCCTCTTTTCCGTTGCAAACTACACCCACTTTCCCCTCCACCACCAAACCAACTCATTCATGGACTTACCCTACCTTCGGCAGCACCACCCCCTCCACCATCACCTCCTCAGCCAGGGATTCCTTTTCTTCCCGTTTTACCTTGTCACCCATCCCCAGCCAAAAATCCCCCCAGGACAAAAAAATTTAGGGCCCTTTTAATCCAAAATCATAATCTATGCCCCAAAAACCACCCCTGAAAAAACCTATGGCATTTTACCGTTTGCATTCCAGATACAGAAGACTATTCCCCTTTTGAAAAGATCTAGCCATTTGCCAGCTAAAGGGCTGGGGTTATTTTTGCCTTCATCAAATTAGCTAAAAGAAGACACTTTGGGACATCAGACTTAGCATCTGGGGAAGGTTCGCCGTCGTCTTCTTTTTGGGGCCAAGGAACGTTTTGGCTAATCCTCAGTAAATATCTTCAATTCTACTCAAGTCCAACTAAAACCTGGACAATTTTATCACCGGTGTGCCTTATTCCCGCCCAGGATTTTACATGAACACAAAACCACAAATCCCTTTCAATGGCGTTTGTTATGGGTTTTTTTAAAAACCTATTTGGGGGACTTTAAAAACTATTCGAAAAAAATTTGCGAGTTAACCGAATCATTCTCTCCATTCTAAGCAAAAACGATTTCACCCCAACAGAAAAGAAGGTTTTAATGTAAACCCTTTTCAAAGCTCCAAGGGGCTCTATATCACCCAGAACCATACTCTACAATCAACCAAGGAAAGTTTTCCCGGGGAAACAACCTACAGACTCCAATCAAGAAGGTTTCGCGACCCTTTCAAAACACACACCCTGGGGGACAAGACCGAATCAAAAACTTGTTTTTATTGCAACCGTCCACAAAATCATAGGCGGGCCCCGCGCTAAAGCTCGGACAAAAAAAATTTCTTGTACCAATGGACATAACTACCCGCAATACCTTAAAGCAAAAATTTTTTAATTTAACCTCGTATCAATTTTTAAATATAAACCCCCCAAAAAACAACCCCGCGACCTCGTCCTACAATAATAACCCTTTCATTGCCCAAAAAAATTTACCAAATCTTAACCATTTTCAGTACCAAACAAGCATGTCCTCAAATGCGTTTACCGCCTTTCCAACCCAAGACACCTACTATGCCCTCATCCATGGGATTTCCGGCAACCTATGTTCCCGGTTTTCTCAATCTTCAGGAACACCATTTTAGTCTTCTGAACCAGTGTTGGGACCGTCAATCTTCAAATTAATGGCCCCAAAATTCCCTTTCCCCTTGTAAAAACGGTGCACCAATCGTTCAAAAACTTCTAACACTCCCCCGGGATATCAAACTTTCCCCGACTACATTTCAGCTTTGAAGTGGAGGGCCCCAACCGACCGCTTAACTTCCCCTGTGCCAATTGACACAGGACCCTTTATAAATTACTTATCTCTTTTACTTCCCCAACAAAACTGCTTGAAGAATTTTCAAAAACATGAAGCACTATCAGAATAATTTTTTGGGAATGAATTTTGGATACAATACTCCAATTTCACATGAAGCTCTCAATGTTCCTGGCCTCATTGTTTTATCCACTAAAAGAAATCCCCCCTAACTTTGACACAAAAAAAGTCCCTGAAGTTTGTTTTTTATCCTTTTTTTTCCTTCACCTGTCATGTCTTCTTGAAAAGGGGGTGCCCCCCCCCTCGTTCCCTCAATACCCTTTTTAAGCTGTCAAGAACAATCTTGGAGTCAAATCAGAACATTCCGGATATTAGGGTGCTCCCACTCATTTTTCCTGCAAATACATCTGGGTTCCCTGTTCACAAAAAAATTACCCGGGTAAACCCCAAAAAAAATACCGTTGGTCAGGATCGGACAGTCTTGTTTCACGGATTATAAAACCTTTGCCCCCAATCAGTTCTCCCTCACCCAAAAAGTACCTTCTTCACGCCAACTTCGCAGTCTTGGTTTTTTCAATGTCTTCTTCATTCCCCACTACCAAGGACGTCAATACCCTTCTGTTTTCACTTATGGGGTACCCCCACCCCACCTGGACGGGAGCTTAAAGGGGGCACAGAATCACCTAACCATTGACTAAAGCCTGCAACATGTATATATTCTCTGTGTCACCTGATTTTCCAATTTGTCAATCAACTCTTTGAGTCTTCTTAAACTTTTTGGCATCAAAAAATGCAAAGTCTCACAGTCCAACCCCAATGGTGTTCTAAGAAAGTTTTTCCTGGGCATTGCATATCACAATACCAAACCCTTACCGATATGGGAAAAAACTGTGATCTAAATTTTTTCCCCAACAACTAAAAAACTACGGTTTTCTAGCCTTTCCCGTCGTCAAGGGAACCCGAGCCCCCCGTCTTATGCAAGTTTTCACATTCTTTAAAGGACTTTTTTTTAACCCAATAAACTCTCACTTGAGGCCAAGAGTTTTTTCAAACCCGGGAAAAAAAAAAACTATCCACAAGCTCCCTCGGGGAATCCCGGATATACACCCTTTTCAACTTCTTCCTGTTTTGAAGACTAGGGCCCAACTTCAAAAGCCTGACACAAAAACAGGGAGGCTAGAACCTCTTGGATACTATTCTTGCAAGTTGACCTTTTGAAACGGATTTCCCTACTTCCCAAGCTATTTGCTGCACAATTCTTCTTAAAAAAACTCAAGACATCATTTTAGGCCATCCGCATGTTTTGGCTCTCATGATCTACAAGGGACCTGAAACATCCAGCAACCCCCATCCAGTAAAAAAAGCGCCATCTCCGTATACAATCCCATTACTTTATGCATGAAAAAACTTTGAAGAGATTATATCTCCAAACCCACCACACCGCTTTCTCTCAAGGGGGAAGATGAAAGGAGATCATCACCACAGAGAAGACCGACTGCCCGGGGAACCTCTTTTATGACTGTTTAACAAACAGGCTGAAACCCCCATCTTCCTACTGTTTTACTCCAATTTGGGGAACCCAGACTATACTCTTCACAGATGGATCCAGATATGCGGATTTCAGGACGATTCCATACGGGTTTTCTGTGGGTTTCCTTGCAAAAACCCTGAAGTGCACTTTACCCCGAGAATGCCACCCAAGAAGGGAACTCTGGGGTGTAACGGAATTGTAAGCTGCCCAAAGGGGGCCTTTAACAATACACCGACTCAGCCTACATGTTCGGGGCAGCCTATGACTTTTTGGGCCCGAAGTGGGGGTGCGAGGTTTCCCGACAGCTAGCATTTGAAGACAAAAGCCCATGGGGAATAAGCAGTGGGAAATAAAGGGACCCACAACAACTTGGATCAAGGGGCCCCAGCTTCCTTTTCAAGATTTGAGAGAACAGGATGGCTGTATAAGTGCGTCAAAGCAAAAAAAGGGAAATAAATTAGAAAAAGAAAGAGAATGTGAAAAAAGAAAAGAATGGGGGAAGAAAGAAAGAGAATGTGAGACGAAAAAAAGAATGTGGAAAAAAAAGGGGAATGGATAAGAAAAAGGGGAAGGTGAGAAGAAAAAAAGAAGGAAAGAAAAGGGATAAGAAAAAAAGGAAAAAATGAGAGAACAAGAAAAAAACCAAGACAAGATGCATTGAAATTTAGGTTTTAAATGTTGAGACAACTCAAAAAATCAAAAAAACCCGAAGGGAAAAGGGAAAGTAGGGAGGGAAATTTGGGAGCAAAATACACCAAAGGGTTAAAGGAAAGCAATAGACTTTGTTTACCAAAAGGGATTATTCCGCTGTGTCAATGGGCTCATGATACACCCACAGAGGAACTAAACCCGATGATTTTTCAATCAACAAGATATAACTACACCCGAATCTTTATTTCCCACGGCAAGAGCCCTGCTAGAAGTTTTGAAATAGCAATACTTTAACCCGTAGGACTGATGCCAACACAAATAAGTATTTGGTAAACACATATCCCCCTCCCCGGGTCAACTGAACACATTAATTACCCAAAGTGGGGAAAATACAAGTAAGTTCTAGGGTGGTAGATATATTCTCGGATGGTAAGTCACCCATTACCAACATATTGCCAAACCCCCTGTAAAAACATTGACTGAAATTTTTTCAGATTTGGGATCCCAGGTTATTAAATTGACCAAGAATTGCCTTCCTGCAGAATAACCCCAAAGACATTTGGAAACTGTAGGGGCTGCCTCTCCCTACCCTCCCGAATTTACAAAAGTGAAAAAATAAACCCCCTCTGAAAAAACAAATTCGAAAAACAAAAAAATTCTTCCTGGGGCAGTTCCTCCCATTACCTCTATTCTTTAGAAATACCCCCATGCCCCCCGGGTCTCACCCTCGAGATATATTTTCAGGCCCACCAATTAGGGGGGGTTTCAAACATCATTGGGCAGGGGAAAGATGCCTTGTAAAATTTTGTTATAAATCTGTGTAATGAAATTAAAAATAATCCTCCATGTTCTCCCCCCATTCCATCCAGACTCTGATCAAACTACATCCTGGGGACTTTGTTGGGGCAGAAACACTCAGGACTCTCGGCCCGATTTGACCAATTCCCCAAATACTCAGATTCCCCAACCTCAGGAAACTTTAAGGAAAAAACCCACCGGTGCATGCTTACACTCAAGAAAGTGACGCACCAAAAAGTCATTATGAACTTTTCCCTTTTCTTTCAATGTTTCTATCTGGAGGTGAAAAAATGCAAGAGGGGAAAAAAAGGGGGGTGCCTGAGAATTCAAACTAGGATCAGGGGAAAGCAGGGTTTTAATCACTTACCCCCAAATAACAATCAATAAAAGATGACTGGGGAAATTACATTATTTAATCAACGAGGTTTGATAAATTATACCCGAATGCCTTTCAAGGGATAGCTGAACAATTAAGCCCCCTCCATCATGACTTTTCCGGTCATTAGGGTTTTTGAGATTTAAAAAATCCATAGTCCCGCCGGGGACTCTCGTGGGGCACCTGGGTCTTGGCAAATTTCATCCCTTAAACCCCAAAGCCCGCGAGGGGGCCGGCGGTTTTCTTGGTAAAAACCCCCTTGGGGCAAGTCTGAAGGGGTTCATGGGTTCAACACCCGTTTCCCTGTTTACCCCCCTGCTTAGGAATGACCTTTACCCCTTCTTGTTTTATTTTTGGGGAAAACATCAATCACCATTCCCGTTTGGGGGGGGTTAAACGTTTGATATTTTGGGGGGCTGTCAAATTTAATTTTAAAGGAAAAAAATCAAAAAATCTGTTTCAAAATTTTTTCTTATTTAACTCACAAAAGTTTGTTAAACTGCTTTTTTCTGCTATACACCCTTTTCGAAAATCAGATATCTCCACACAGCTTTCTTTAGACAGATTTAATGTCTTTAACAGCAAAAGATTCAAGTCTTTCCTCCTCCCCCCAATGAACGAGGGAAACTTTTGGGAAAGTGTCATACCTAATGCTTCATACGACATGCAAATTATAACTTGTCTCTTACAACCACCAAATTAAAACCCAAACATTGGGGGATAGAATTCATTGATTAAAAATTCATTGGAAAGTAATTTACTGTGATTTAAAGCAAATCATGTCCGAAACGGAGGTTTTGGTCATTTTCTCGAGCTCTGGGTGCCGGGAGCAATAATAATAATAAAATTCGGAGGGGGATTAATTGGTAAGGATGGAACAAAAATAGATTCCACCTATTTTTTCATTGACAATAAAGAAATTCTCCCACAAATATTTTGTTAAATTTTTATTAAGGGGGACCCCAACAACCCAACATAAATTTGGGAACTGAAACCCGTACTCTCCAAAGGAAAAGTTTTTTGTCTATAAAAAGAAAAAACCTTTTTCCCAATTGTGCAGGAACTGACTAAGGGAAAAGGGGCCCTTTTAACTTAAAATTTTTCTAATAACCTGACAGGTAACAAAGGTTAGGTTGAGGGGACCTAGGGGAAAAGTGACCATAAATAAAACTTCCATTTTTCTTCAATAAGCTTTTTGCATGGAGCCAAAAAAAACCTGAATTTGGGGGAAGGCTATTTTTTTCCCGCTTAGGAGGGCCCCAAACAGTATGACTGGGGGGTAAAGGGGTTTAAAATCAGAACAAAAAAAAAGGGGGAAATCTTTAAAAATCTTAGGGACCCAAGTGAAGGTACAACCATATGGAAAAAAAATAATTACAAACAGGGGAAAAACCCAATGTGGAAAAAGAGATTAAAAGGCAATAAAAAAACAAAAAAGGGGTTTTTAGCTATAAAACAGGAGGGGATAAGAGCACTAAAAAATATAAGGAAAAAAATAAAAAAATGTAAAAAAATTATTAAAAAGCAAGCTGGAACAGAAAGGTATTCCATAGAAAAAAAATAAAAAATAAACCCCCAAAATATTTTTTAAAAAATAAAATAGTAAAAAAATTTAAAAAAAAAAAGTTGGCCCTTTTAAAAAAAAACGAGGGGGAGGCTTAGCGGCATAAGAAAAAAAACAAAACCTATTAAACAATTTCTTTTCCCCCTGTTTTACCGGGGGGATAATTCCTTTATGAAAAAAGGAGGGGGAAATTCCCCCTTAAATGTTTCTTGTCTAACCCAAAGAAATGCACTCGCCCTTTGGAAGCTTAAAAAACAAAAAACCCCGGCCCTGACGGTATATCACCCCCGTGTCCTAAGGAGTTTAAGTAATGTGTAATAGCCCCATTTTTAAAATTTATGGGCTTAAATCGGGGTTTTCCCCAAAAAATGGCGCATACAAAATTGGGGGCCAAAATTAAAAAAGGGGTCAAAAAGGATCCAGGGAAAATATAGGCCGGAGCTTAAACCTCTGTTGGGTAAAATGTTTAAAGGGTTTTCTAAGAGAGCTACCCTGGACTATCCACTGAAAAAAAATTAAAATGCTGTTCCACAGGGGTTTATAAGGGAGGTCCTTCAAACTAAATTCCATCACTTTTATGGGGAATTATTCCAGACTGGATGGGGGGTGGGGACTGGGTCTAAATTTAGATTTTTTCTAACATTTGATACTTTTCCCAATAAAAGGGTTTGGGTAAAAAAAATAGAACGTTTGGGACGGGGGGAAAAATGTGTCAAGTGGAAAAAACAACTGGCTCATTTAAAGAAAAAAAATGGGAACTAACGGGATTTTCCTTACTAGTGGGTACCACAGGCAGTATTGGGCCCCTTCCTCTTTATATTTTCATAAATACTTACAGGGGATTGCACAGTAAAATACGATCTTTGCAGATGATACTAACTTTAAGTAAATCCACAAAATGGGGATAATGTGTTATTAAAAGGGGATCGGGATAGTTGGACCGGGGCAGAAAAGGGAGATGGGGTTTAACACAGATAAATGAAGGTTATGCACATGGGGGGGAAAAAAATCCTTTACATGATTACATGAAAAATAAAAAAAACACTGGACTTTTAAAGTGACAGGAAAAGGATTAATCCGGGGGACAGAAACTTAATGACAGCCAGTGTAGCCGCAGCACCAAAGGCTAATGGGGATCGTGGGTTTAAAAAAGGGGGCATAGATCAATGGGAAACATTATTCTCCCATTATAGAAGTCACTGGTTGACCCCAAAATAATATTTGTACATTTTGGGGGCCATGCACAAAATAATTGTAAGCTTGAACAGGTACAAAGGGGGACAAAAAAAAAAATAAAAGGGGCGGGGGGCTGCAATACCCAAAATTAGCAAAGGGTTTGGGGTTTTTTAGTTAGAAAAGATGGCTTCGGGGGGGGGATAAAAAATATGTTAATATTTAAAAGGGCCAAAATTTTTAAAATCTGAAGATTTATTTTAAAACCCAGGGCTGTATCTAGAAACAGGGGGGTCCTTACGTTTAAAAGAAAGTTTTACATAAACATAGAAGGGGTTCTTTATGTTAGAGCGGTAACTGTGAATTCTGCCAGAGGAAATTTCAGGTGAATTCCTGACAGGGTTTAAGAAGGGGTTGGGTGATTTCTGGGCGTGATAATATAACAATTAATGACTAGGATTTTTAAAATGGGCTGGGTACATTTCAGATGTAATATAAAAAAAGTTATATGAAGGATTCGGGATTTATTCTGATTGCCCGATTGGAGCGGGGGAAATTTTTTTCCCCAACATGTACAATTGGTTCTGTCTCATTTGGGGGGTTTTCCCTTTCCCGGACAAAAATTTAACGCTTTAGCAACACTTTAGCAAAAAAGGGGGTGAATATGGACGTATGTCTTTTTTTTGGGCCCGAAAAACTATTTCTTGTAACTTATTTTTTTCTTTGAAAATCAAGGCCCCAAATTAGGAACAATGGAAAGCTGAATCCCAAACACTTGAGGTCCAGGTGCAGTGTCCGCATAGTGATGATTTGGGGAGGCCCAATCATCTGCGGGTAACCCTGTTTGTACCAAGTCCCAAAAATATGGGGTTTTAACCAAGAGGAATGGGAGACCCAATCAAAATGCAGTGGTTTGAAACCTACAAAGGGAATGGCTTTCATAAAACCTCAAGTACCAGGGTGATCACCTCCATGCCATGCTGCACTGATGCGGTAATTTATGCAAAGGGAGCCCTAACAAAGTATTGAGGGCATATTTTAGACAGACCTTTCAGTAGGCCAACATTTTTGTATTATAATTAATTTTTTGGGTTGGGCTTAAAGTTTTTCTAATTTTCTGATACACTGAATCTTGGATTTTCATTAGCTGTAAGCCATAATCAACCATATTAATGGGAACACACGCTTAAAATATAACCGCTCTGTGTGTAACGAGTCTATACTATATATGGGTTTCTCTATGTTCTGTCTTTTTAACGTTTCATTTGTTGTTTTCCGAACCCAGCTAAACCTTCTCCATTTTTCCCAATAAACCCAAAACTTTTTCTGAACTTTAAACTTTTTTTTTTTTGTTAAAACAGTTGAACGTGAGTGAAGGGATAAGGCAGGGAGTTGAAGGGAGAATTATGCGGTTTTAAAATACAAACAAGGGAAAGAAAACAAGATGTCGTGATCAGATGAAAACATGATAATGACATTTATAGTCACTCTTGTACGGGGGCAATGGCAGAAACATGGCTCCCAAAATGTGAGCACATAGGTAAACAATACATGAGGTACCGGTTTTAAAAACTGCTTTCTACTTTTAAAAAGTTTTTTAATACACTCACATCACAGCATTATGATAAAATTCTTCCCCAGCTATGCTAATGGGGAGAAATGGTAAAGTGTGTGCACAGGAGACAGTAAATTGACGCTCTGCCCCATTCTGCTTAAAATGGCCTTCTTTTCCCCAGCATGCACTTCACCTTGGCATCATTCCCCCAAAGAATTTCTGCATTTTAAAGTGGATCTGTAACATTTAAAAAGCACTGTAAATTTTGGGCCGCGAGGGCACTATTACAACAAGTATTGCTACGTGGCTTTTTCTGGCAATATTTTTTTCCCCTTGTAGACAGAAAACTCCCCCCCTGCATCAACTGATGTACCTAGCTCTTTGGGGAGAAAACAACGAAAGGGGGTTCTGCGATGGTGAAAAAAAATTAGTCTCTCCATAAATTCCACTTTGTTCTTGAAGACGCCCTCAATTCTGAGGCCCATCTTGGTCGAAAATTTGGGTCGGCTTTCTAAAAAATGTTTTTAGAAAAGGTTGCCCTTTGTTCGGGTTGTTAGTTCTTAGCATAACATTCAGTTGTATGTGTGAAATATCAAGTTTTTGGATCTTTCTGGGTTTGGTGAACGGTGAAAAACTGTTTGCATGATCCCCAAACCCTTGCAGGATTCTTTGTTCCTCAGGTAATATGATTGTAAGTCTGAGCTATGTGAGTTAAACAAGCGATCCCCGGGACAAGCGCTTCCAGGTTGAGAACCTGCTAAAACGGGGGTTTGGGAGGCAGGGTTCAGATGTCCCTGTACGTAGAACAGATATTGAGGGCGGTTTTCTTCTCGTCATCTGGCCTTTTCAGTTAAAATGTAGGTTCGTAGTGCAAGACGTTGAACGGTTCAGGAAGGGAGGCCCCGGAACCATGTTGTGTCTTTCGGTGGTTCGGGCAAAAGATCTGGTTCGTGGTCCGCTGGATTAAGATGCGTGGGTACATAGTGCCATTTTTTGGGGCTAGTGGATCTCCTGATCTTAGCACTCTGTTGTGAATAGACTTAAAAAGCGTGTTTTTCTTTACAGATGATCCTGGACCACCTTGTGTCTGTGTAAAAACTCAATTTTTTGAGCCCCAGGTTAGTCCTGTTGTTATGAGTTCCCCAACCCCCACTGCAAGCAAGAGAACAGAGTTCAATCTGAGATTGTATGTTCCGGAAGTGGGCCAATTTTGTCCGGGCTTTTAAAAAAATCTATAGACATTGGTCTTGCATTATAGTTTTTAGATATGCCACTGCTGCAATCGTTTTGACTGAGGCATCACAAAGATAAAAGTTTTGCTTTAAAATTCTGTGATGGCACGGAAGATACGGTCGTGTCCATAAAGGGCTGGCAAAGCTTCAAGGACTTTTAAAACTTCCCCCCAAAAAGTCTCTTTTGTCCGTGGGGAGCGGGTCATCCCAGTCGCTGTGTTTTGGGGTTAAAGTCTCTTAACATCCTTTCCCTTTGGATAGTGACGGAGTACGAATCCCAGGGATCGTAAAACTGTTTATGGCAGCAGGAACCTTGCGTGGAAGGCTTTTTTTCCTTGTTGATTGGAAGGTGAAAAAATTGCCTTTAGTCCGAGAAACCCAAGGTCCTTTGCATGGGAAGGGATCCAGCCTAGACCCAAGTTTTTGGTTGTGAGGGTTTGAGGGGGAAGGCCCCCCATAAGTTTCGGTGCTGGAAAGAAAATCTTGTGCAACCTAAAAATTGGATAAGCAAATTTTGAGCCCCTTTTGAGAAGACTGTTTGCTGCCTCGTTAGGGGTGTGGATTTAAAGCATTTCTTTAAAATAGAAGCCCTTTTCCCACGAAGGATCTAGCATCCGCCCCGTATTTGTTACCCCTCTCTGGCTAAAATGTCTGAGCCCTTTTGAGGCGAATGTGGGGAAGGTTTTCCAAAGACGTGCACTCTCATCCGGTTCCTATGATGTCTTTTACAGGGGTTGTCACGTACCAGAAGAACCCCCCAAAAAAGTTTCTGTGTTCTTCTTTGGGAAAAAGCAGTGGAACATTTTGTATATAGCCTTAAATGCCACAGCATTCGGGAAACGTGGAAGCATTCTGAATTTGTTTTTGGGGGTTGGGCCTGACATAGGACATCTTGAGTGGACACCTTCGCACCTTGCATTTGAGTCAAATACTCTTTTTCTGACCTGGTTTCTTTGGTTTTGATAAACCCCCAAATTGGGTTTGGTCCAACCTCTTCAGAGTCTTAAAGCGCTGGTGCATCCTGCTTTATGGTTCGGGAATATCTTCTCATGAAGGCGAAGAAGTGTTGTCTTGTCTTTAGTGAACCACTGGAGTTTCTGTCTGAGAGGCAAATGGGACTAAACACTTTCTTTTTTGGATAGCTGGTCTTGGGGTTTTTTAAATGGAAAAGGTGCAACCCAAAACTTTTTGATCATCCTTTATATTCTCGACCCATTATGTCAAGAACAGCCTGTTTCTAGGACCATCCTCCCTGTTGTCTTCTCTTTTTTGTGGAAAAACTTACCCTTTGGGGGTCTTGCTCACCGTCAAATGTGGTCTTCACTAAAGGGGGTCTGTGAACGGGCAAGGTGGGAATCTCTGTGGGGAAAACCCCTTTTTCCCGGAAATACTTTGAAAAGGTTGGAAGGAGAAGGGGCGTCCTTTTAAAAGTGTTTGTGAGCATATGTTTAAATGAGGTCGGCTTGGGTGTCCCTAGAAGACTTTCCCTATGATGACCCATCCTAGGTCTAGTCTCTGGCATATGGGCATTTGAGGACCATTAATCTGCGCTCTGCCCTTTTGGACTCGTAGTATATCTTCCCAAGGAGTAATACAATCGGTGCCTTGGGTTAGCTTGGTATGAGGTGAGCTATACGTTCAAATGGGGGGGGAAAAGTAGTACATCCGGTGTAGGTATCTCTGACCTGTTGTCGGGATTGATTGCAAACCCCGTATGGTTGGGCAGAGACAAAAAGGTTTTGGGCCCTCCATGGGCTAAAAATTTGTACCCCTTTTTCCCTTCCTCCCCGCCCTTCGACAGTACCTGCACATGTCCTTAAGGAGTAGGGAGAGCTGGGCCCCTTTTATGCCCCAAAGGTGTCAAAAAAAGGGGGACTTAGCTAGAGACCTGTTGCTCTGATCGTTAAGATTGCATATATTTGATTGCCTTTTCTCTGGGCCCGCTGCGTAGATTTGACAGGGCAGATTTTAGAACGGACTTTCCTCCTAAAGTCCTTGCCCATTCCCCTACATGAGAGGTGGGCTATTGGGGGTCTTCTCCGTCGGGGTTGTCTGCTTTCTAAAACCACTCTTCACCGTGATGGGGACCTGTGAGGGGGGTCCCGGGTGTTTGGCGTGTTGTGTTCTGTGCTGCCCACTTGTGATTTCACATTGGCCCCCGTTTGGGGAAAGTGCGAGTTTTTGTGCGACTGAAAAGATGTTGTTCTCCTTGAGGAAACTTTTGCGGCCTCTAGAGGCTTCTCCCCGAAGCTCTGCATTTCGTAGAGGATGCGGTTTTTGTGTGGGGACTATGCTTCTGGGCCATAGGGCTGTTATCCTTTGGGGGATTAGAGGCCCTGTAGGAAAACCCCCGAGGGGAAACATTAGTTTTGTGGACTCCCATGGTGTTTTTTTGAGATTTGACATAGGGGCAAATGTTCATGACATAGCAAAAAAAAACTGGGGTTTTCTGATTCTCGCCTGTTCAGTTAACAAATCTACAACACTTTGAAAGGAGGAAAGGTACATTATGAGTCTGTTTATAACGAGAACCGGATAATCCATTTTCCTGAAGTTATAAGGAAGTTTTGTACAAATTTGGTTAACACCCCTGGCAGTGTCTAGAAAACCCAACCCGGTAGATACCCTTCTGCCTGAGAACCAGTACCCCCCATTTAAAAGTCACTCAGCTCCGGGGCTTTGGTTTGCCCTTGTTTGTACTCTGGGGGAAATTATAGGTCTCTTATTGATTTTTTACCGCTTTTATGGACCCCTAGCATTCATCAAGTCTCTCCCCACCTTTCCTTACGCCTGTGAAGGGTAGTTTATGTTTAATGTTCTGAGTTTTTAGCGTGTTCAGCAGACTGCTTTCCAAGCACTTTGCCCCGAAGGTTTTTAATTTCCCCGCTACAGGAAAAAGGTCTAAACCTCTGATGGCTTTGAAAGGGGTACCCTGCTCGGTAAAATCTCAGGACGATCATTGAAATTTACAAGCCTTTGTAACCAGCTCCGTTTGCAAGGAATTTAGAAAGTTCTTTGGGGCCCCGGTTACTGTCCCCAAAGAGCTGGTATGCCATTTTCTGGGTGGTGTAAGGTGTATCATCATACCCCTTTTGGGCTTTTGGCTGGGGTAGTTGTATAATACCCTTCTGAAGCAAAGGGTTTGTCCCTTTAATGGGGAGGAAGGTCTTTCTTTGTTCAGCAGAATGGCAGTTTTTAGTTGTTGTCGCTTTTGTTTCCCCCCTCCTGCTTGAGGTACTGTGGTTCCTTTAGGATCTCTGGTAATCTGTGTAGGTGGTTGATGAAGTTGATGATGGTTGCTCTGTTTGGAATGCTGCGGGGACGTATTTGAGTCGCTGTGCTGTGTCCCACGTTAGGGCTGGGCCCGAGTACGCGCTGCGTTTTCATGCGGAGGGTTCCCCAGCTTCCCGGAAACCCGCTTTGGCCCTTGCGGCTGCTGTTTTTTGCTGCGGAAGTTTTTAGAGACGCTTCTACGCATGCCTCTGTTGCTTTTAATTTTCATTTTTTGCGCTGCAAAGGATGATTTTACTTTTGCGGGCCCCACCGAGCGAGAGCAGCCTTTCCCTTTTTTGAAGTCTTGTAGAGCGGTTGCATGGACCTTGTCTTGAGTGAAGTGCTTTGGTAGAGACATTGTGTGTTGGTTGCGACTGCAAACTGTAGGGCGGATATCAGCGTAATTGGGTTTTTGGGTGCAGTGCTGGTGGATGCTCACTCGCCTTGCGACAATATGGCAGCCCCTGCAATAGTTTGCGTAGACTATGTGGTGATGGGGTCCGTTAGTCTGATCCACTTCGCTTGTGACTAGCAGTGTTTTATGTTTGTCTTCTTACACGTTTCACTGTTGATTCGAATCCAGCTAAACCTTCTCTTGTTTCCCTAAATCCAAAAATTTTTCTAACTTTTAAATCTTTTTATTAGTTAACAGCTTGAACGTGAGTGAATGGATAAGGCATGGGTTGATAGGGAGAATTATGCGGTAAAATACAACAAAGCAGAAAAAACAGTGTAGTGATCAGCATGACAACATGTAATGACATTTTTAGTACACCTTTTGTACAGGAGCCCAATGGCAAGAAACATGGGTGCCCAAACATGTGAGCCATAGGATAGACAATACATGAGGTAACCCGGATAATAAATGTTTTTAACTATTTAAATTTTTATAATAAACCCATACGCATCGATCAAAAATCTTTCCAGCTATGTAAGTCGGGGAAATGGATAAGATGTGGCACAGGGGAGCAGTGAAGGACTGACTTGTCCAGATTCTGCTTAAATGGGCCTTCTTTTCCCAGCATGCCTTCACCGTGCTCATTCTCCCCGAATTTTGCAGTCTTAAAGTGGGTCTGTAAACTTATTAAAGCATGACAACTTGGCAGCGATGGCACTATTACAACAAGTATTGCATACGTGGCTTTTGGCAATTTTCTTTCAGCCTTGCTGAAGAAAATTTAAATTTAACTTGATAAATTTTTGTGTTCTAATTTTAGAGAGCCTGTATTTTGTCTTCATCCCCGCTCATACCCATATCTACAGATATTTCTTGACAAAGGCTCTCTGCAGAAATGTCAAGCTAATCACTGAACTTGACTTTTTTAATATGATATTTATTTGTGCAGTAATCTGGATTAATTTTGTTACATCGCACTACTGATGCATTGTATATGACTCTCTTTATATTGACTAATCTGTTCACAATAAAATATTTGCTTTCTGCCCACTTATATCAATTGGTGTGCTGTGGATTACCTTTTACTATATATGTGGTCTTCGAGACCTTTTCCAACTGAGCACCCACCATCTATGGAGTGTGTGACCCTTACTCTCGCCTTTTTATTTAGGGTGTACATATATTTATACTGTCTTCTAAGAAAATGAATCATCATCAATGTCATTGTCGCCATTGTGACAATGTACAGTTGGGTCCAGAAGTGTTTGAACAGTGAAACCATTTTCAGAATTTAGCCACTGTACACTACAATGACTAAAATAATATTAATATGTAATTGAAGTGTAGAATTTCAGCTTTAATTTAGGAGGTTTATCAAAATTCTTGCATTTAATATTTAGGAACCATATTCATTTAATAATGAACTGTGCTGTTAGGGGCCGTTCTACACGGCACTGGTATTTAGTCCAGATGGATTTCGTTTCGTATAAACCTAGTATCAACCCTCCTCATAGACTTTAATAGAAAATCTGAGCTGTAGCCTACACAGCTCAGATTTTCTATGGCAAATCCAACCAGCTAAAAAACTTAGAACATGTTCATTCTTCCGCCTGGTTTTCGGACGGAAAAGGCACTGTTCAATGTAAAACGGGACTGCTGAATCTGCAAACCGCACCAGAAACTGCCCCCCTTTATGTTAAAAAAAATGACAAAATACTGGTCGGATAATCCGACTGGTATTTTGTCAGTGCCATGTGAATGTACCCTTAGGGTATGTTCCCACGGCAGGTTTTTCAGTTGGTATTCAGACGGTTTTCGGATTTGAAAACCGTCTGTAAACCAACCTTTTACATTGATTTAAATAGAAAATCCATGCAGCAGTCCACTCTGCACGGATTTTCTGCTGGATGGTTTATCACACTGCCAGCGTTCCTAAAAACTTAGAACATGTTCATTCTTACACCCGGTGTTTGGGCGCAACATGAACAGTTCCATGGTTGAATTCGCAAACCACGGATAGAACTGTCCCCTAAAATCATGTATAAGATGTCAAAATACAATCTGCCATGAGGACACACCCTCAGGGTGCGTTCACACAGCAATGGACAAAATCTGCTTAGTTTCGACCTCAGCAGAATCGTCCATCCCAACTGGTTTTTGGACGTTTGTTGAGAGAAAAACCGGGCCTTTTTGTCTGCAGTTTTCATTTTTTTAACTGTTTTTTTCACTGACTTTGTTCAGGTTTTTGAGCAGTTTTTGGCCTTTTTTTCAAGCAGTAGAGTATACTGAGTGCAAATGCAGTTTTTTTTTCACAAAACCGCTCAAAAATTGCAAAAATACGCGCAAAAAAATGTTCACACACTTTCTGCTCAGTTCCCATTGACTTCAATGTTAATTTTGTGTCTGGAAATCGAGCAGAAGACTGAACATGTTCTAAGTGTTTTTTTGACTGCCGGCGGTGTGAAAAACTGTACAGCAGAAAATCCATTCAGTGTGGACTGCTGCACAGATCTTCTATTCAAGTCTATGGGGAGCGTTGCTTGTCAGGTTTTAGACGGTTTCTAAATCCGCAAACAATATGAAAAACTGACCAATAACCCTTGCTGTGGGGACAGGCCCGTACTCTCCTTTTCGTTACCGGCAGGGTGACTCTCGATTCTGGTGCTCCTTTGAAGTTACTTCTGTGTTCTGTTTCAGACTCTAAGCTGTATCATTATGTAGCTGTTTCTGATAGCTCTTCTAGTTCTGATACATAATTCTTTTATTTTTCGCCTGAATGTCAGCACAAGTCCAGCCTCGTTATGCTTTTGTCTAGCTTCTGAATCCAGTGGATTCTGCCTCAGGCTGCCCTGTTGCAAATCTGTTCCAACTTGTGTTCTGGTTTGACCTGGCCTGCTCCTGGACCCTGCTTTTGCTTTACCTTTCTGGATACCATGTATTGTACTTGTTCTGTAGTCTTGAGTCTTGAGCCTGAGACTTCATTCATGCACAACTTCTGTTGTCCATTTTCCTGTCCTGTTCCTGCTTCAAGTTGAAAAACATTACTGTTTGCATCAACCTGATTTTTTTGTTTTATTTAACTGAAGTACCTGGTTCTGTAATAAAGGAGCAATGTGACAGTACACTTGAGCCATATATCAAAGTAATACTATGGAGGTGATCTTTCTGTGAACCTAAATTTTCTTGCCGAACAGTTCCTACAAAAAATAGAATTGTTTTCAGGTGGTTACTGAACTGTCTTATCAAGTACCTGTGCCTAGTCTGTATCCTGAAGTTTTAATGCCTGGTCCACAGGTTTCCTAAGTTAATCTTATTTAATTGTGTCTAAACAGTGTTATTAGTTTCAATGAACATGAGCATAGTACTTTGTGTATAGCAAACTTCTTTTTACTTATGCATAAGTCACCTGAGGAAGAAGGGAAAACTTTGAAACTTAGCTTCACTGTGTATCCCACACACTTACCAGCACGGATGTGCGGGAGGCTCCTTGTTACTTGGACTTTACATATGCTAAAAAGGACTCTGCTTTTCAGATGCCCTGAGAGGCTGAGCATCACATGAGCGAAAACTGCATATGACGCAGTGACTGACGCCCAAATAGGTTGTTGATACTAAAGATTTAAACCAGGCATCCTCCAGCTGTTGGGAATCTACAACTCCCATCATGCCCACTGTTATATATTATATAAATGTATGATGGGAGTTGTAGTTTCCCAACAGCTAGAGGGCCGCAGTTTGAGGATGCCTGATTTAAACAGTCTTGATAAGCACCAAATGTTCCAACTTCCAAACTCTATAGTATAGCACCTGTACTGGCTCCTTGTATTCTTGCTTTACAGTGGAGTGTGGTTGACCTCAATTTTTGCAATGCGGATTTCTGTTTTTGGAAGCATGCTGCTGAGAAAAGTCTTTCTTGCTGGTTCGCACACCTGTTGACTGTCTTTTTTAAATCTTGAACTTGTGCCGATGAGCCGAAGCAGGGTTACCAGTCTCTTCATGAAGAGGATGTCTCTCTTGTTCTGCCATCTGTCTCTCATCTGGGTGTGTTAGGTTGCCCAATCCTGTGAACAGTTGATCTACTGTTTGACCTTCTCCTGTGACCCCCAATGTGTGAGACATGTCTTCAAGTCCTTGTCTGTCCTGTGGTACTGTCCCTTAGCATCAGGAATTGTAAAGCAGATGTCTTATCTTAGTAATCTGATTCTGGACTCTTGCCTGGAGGTTCCTTCACAAGGGGAATCTCCATGCTGAATATATATGTTTTCCTACAGAAGATCATTCTTTTGGTTCCATGATGCCACCTACCCCTGAAATTTTTATGCAGCCATGTCTGGTCAAGTCTTCTGTTTATACAGCGCCATCTACTCCCGAAGTTCCTATGCAGCCAAATCTGTTCTTGTCTTTTGGTTTAAAATGTTACCTGCTTGTGAAGTTCCTATATATCCATGTCTCGTCCTGTCTTCTATGGTGCCCCTTCTCCTGTTCCTATGTTCTTAAACAGCCATAACTAATCCTGTTTTCTAGTTCCATTGAGCTAGTTTGGTTTTGACAGGATTGCTTGTAACCATGTTCCGATGAATCATTTTTTCAAGAGTAGTTCAGATCTTCTCAGAGGGGACTTTTGGAAGTGTTCCTCAGAGGTGGGAGAAACTGTCATAAAGTGCTCTATTACTTACCCCTCGGATTGCTGACAGAATGCTAATTGATGCTAGTGGTTTAAGTTACTTCTGTTTTCAGCCACATCCTGATGTACCAGGAAATAATTGATTAGCTCTTTCTGAGCTCTGATATTATGCAACTGTTCTTCTATTTATACCCTGCTAGGTCCCTCATTCTCATCCTTGGTATAAGTACAAGTATAGTCTCTGTTCTTGTTCTATCCAGCTCCAGTATCCTGTGTACTCTGCCTCAATATGCTCTGTCCCTGTCTGCATTTGCATTTCCCATCTGCTAACCATGTTTGGTACTTGTTGCACTGCAGTGCTGTGTCCACGTTTGCCAGCCCTGAGTCTACAATTGTTCTTGGTCTTTGTGCTTTGTTTCCTTCCCTATACAGTGTTCATATTCATGGTTTTGTCTCCTTGTTCAGTTCTGGTGTCCATGCTCCGTGTCTGTCCTATTCCATACCTCATGTCTGCTCTTCTATCAGTCCAATTATTGTTGCTGTTTCCGTCTGCATTTCCATTCGGAAAACCATGAAATTGTGTTCTACTTCCTAAGGGTAGGTTCACACGATGGTTTTTCAGCACTGACTTTTTAATGTATTGAATTTGGATAATCTTTCTCATAACGGTATACCTCCGTACCCATTTTAGAGGTGAATGTCTTTCCAGGTCTTTTCTAACCTCACATAGGAACTAAAAATTCCAGTGTCCATCCAGGTGGAAAGTAAAAACTGAAGCTTTATTGATCTGAATTATTAAAAACTGTTACATAGCCAAACCAAACAATATATATACGCTTACATGTTTCAGAGTTGCCTCCTTAATCATAGCTATAGCTTTGTGAAATGGCCATGGAGAAGTGGATCCTCTGTACCACTGCAAGTGGTGGTATAAGCCATGCCAGGGAGCAGAATCTAAGTAGTTCCTGGTTTTAACAAGAGCCAACCGCAAATCAGGTTGGGCTTGCTATGGCGGGAGACTACCAAGTCACTACCCCCGACGCAACTTGCTTGTGGTGGCAGCCAAGATGCAGAAAGGTACAGAATCGATGGACAAACTCATAGTCAGGGACAGGCAAGAAAGTCAGGACATGTGTCAAAGGTTCGTTGCTGGGAAATGTAGCAAAGGGACGGGAACATCCAGCAATTAGCCAATTACCGGCGCATTGGCCTTTTAATTCTCCTAGGGAGCAGGGACGCGTGCACCCTCTGCCAGAGGAGTACAGATGAGCTGGAGGGCGGTTATGTGAGTAACTGCCGGCAGAACGAGTGCGCCCGTGTGGGATAGTGGACCAGCCTTATCGTGTTCACTAAGTAAAATCATATGTGTGACTTATAATTGTAAAGTATTCTGTTGTATTCTGCTGTTTTGCCATAAGATGCCACTGTTTCCGGTTTCTGGCATATGCAAATTAGAGACTTGTGCTAACTGACAAGAGGCAGCAGCCATCTTAGGCTGCAGCAGGAGAAGACACAGAGAGATCAGGAGAGGACAGACACTGGGCAAGGATTGACTCAGCTTTCCTGAATATGTGAGGCCCTGAACTGTGAGCTGCCCCAGAGAGAGAAAAAGGAGTGTGACTGTCTACAGAGACTGAGAGGAGTGACTACATCATGGATATCAGCTCCAACAGTGCGAATCTTCACCTCAGAGCGATAACTGCCATCCACCACAAGCTACACCTGGGATAAATGCGTGCAGTTATTTATGTAACCGGTTGAGAGGATCTGTATTATATTTATAATTCTGGGGGATAGCGAGCACAGCTGGTTATGTTGTAAGCTGCTGTGCTGTACCGCGAGCGTGTCTTTGAATGGTACCACACACGATTGTTCCTGTCTTTGTACGGTATTAAAAGGTAGAGGGTGTTTGGCCTTTCCACAATCCGCAGGTAGGTAAACTTATTGTGCAACTCAAGGATACATCTCCAGCGGCGCGCTGTGCAGCACAGGGGTCCCAGTCACAACTTTGTACAGGTGTTTGGGGAACTTGTTGATTGTACTTTCCTGAAGAGTTCAGTAAATTATTCTGTTGTCGAATGGGTGTTGGAGTCGTATTCTTCATCCGTGACTTCACTGTATTCCGGTAAGCCTGTCTCGACTTACCACCACAGCCCGTCATGCAGACTGCGGCGAAGCCTGTAACAGTATCTCCCCATTAGGTTTCCCCCTCTTTTTTATGCAGAATAAAACCTGCGAATAAGATCCCAATCCAAAATATTGGTGTCTGTCTCCCAGGACCTCTCTACAGGCCTGAACTCCTTCCAGTCGACAAGGACGAACCGTTTTCCCCTGATGGTTTTATTGCCAGGATCTCCTTCATTTCGAAGACATCAGCAGAGTCGGCTACTGGAGGTGGAGAGACATCCTCTCAGGAAGACCTGTTGAGGACCAGTGGCTTGGGGAGGGAGACATGGAAGGAGTTTGGGGTACGGAGAGGCAGAGACAGGCAGAGCTTGTAAGCCACAAGGTTAATTCAGTGAAGGACCTTGAAAGGATCCAGGAACCAGGGACCCAACTTGTAGCTGGGGATCTTCAAGCACACATACTTGGAGGACAACCAAAGCTTGTCCCCTGAAGAGAAGGTCGGAGGAGTTCTCTTCTTCTCCACCCGAGTTTTCATACAGGAAGAAGCTTGCAGTAAGGACTGTTGAGTTTCTTGTCAGATAGCCATAAAATCCCATACTTGGTCATCTACAGAAAGAACTTCAGAAGAAACAAGCGGGGTGGGGGGGGGTAGAGGAGGGTGGAGGCCGTAGACAATAAAGAATGGGGAGGCTACGGCTGCATCAGAGTCCCGGTGCTTGTAATAAAATTCTGTTCAAGGTAGTAAGTTGATCCGTCGTCCTGTCATGCAGAAACAAAGTGGCATAGGTAGTCTTCCAGAATTTGGTTTACTCTGCCCATTGGTTTGAGGGTGGTAAGCCAAAGTTTAATTTGACTTGGAGACAAGAGCACAGAGTATGCCAGAATTTGGAGATTAATTGGACCCCTCTATCAGAAATGATATGTAAGGGCAGACCATGAAAGCCTAAAATGTGCCAGAAGTGGTGACTTGGGAGCTGAGGGGAAAAAAGAACATCGGTCGGGGCACCGAATGGGATATCTTCAAAACGGTCTGTAACCACCCAAATTATGCTATTATTCGAGGAGGGTAGAAGATCAGTGATAAAGTCCATGGCTATATGTGTCCATGGGTACTCCACAAAGAGAAAAGGCTGCAAGAGGCCTGCAGGCTTGAGGCGTAGAGTCTTTTTACAGGGAAAAGTGATACAGGAAAGAACAAAGTCCTAGACATCATGGTCCAGGTTAGGCCACCAATAGTGCCATGACATAAGCAAACAAGATTTTCGCACTCCAGGGTGCCCGTTCAGTAAAGAACAATGTCCTTAATTTGAGACTTTATTCTTGAGACAAGGAGGCACAAACGTTTTCCCTGGGGGAACAAGTTGGAGGTCAATGGGCGCAGCCATAATCAACCTTTCGGGGGACCAATATGCTGTGGAGTAGAGTGTAGGCCAGCAACATTGGAGGCCTGGGAGAGAGCATCAGCCTTGATGTTCTTGATCACAGGCAGGAAGTAGATCAGTAAATCAAATCTAGAGAAAAAGAGGGACCATCTGGCTTGCCTGTGGTTCAAATGCTGTGCTGTCTGAAGGTAAAGGAGATTTTTGTGGTCAGTATATATATTGACAGGGTGATGAAGCCCCTTCACGAGATAGCAACATTCCTCCAAGGCCAGATTTATGGCTAGTAATTCTCGATCTCCTATAGTGTAGGCAGGGGAGAACATCTTGGAGAAGAACCCGCAGGTAATACTTTTGCCATTGGAGGTCTTCTGAGTGAGGACAGCACCAGCAACAAAAGACTAGGCATCAACTTAGAGGAAGAATGGCTTCTCTGGGTCAGGTCGAGATATGAGAGGCGCGGAGGCAAATGCTGAGTTCAAACAGGTGAATGCGTTTTCTGCCTCGGGTGCCCAGGACTTTGTATTACTGTTCTTCTTGATAAGCACCACAGTCATCGCCACCACCATAAAGAAGTATGGAATAAACTGCCAGTAATAATTGGCAAATCCTAGGAAATTCTGTATGGCTCGTAGGCCGACTGGTCGTGGCCACTGCAGGACTGAGGACAACTTCTCAACATCCATCTGAAGTTCTTTGTTGGAGATAATGTAGCCCAGGAACAGCAGACTGGACTGTTCTAAGACGCATTTTTCGAATTTGACAGTTGCTATGTAGGCGTCTCAGAACCTGGCGCATGTGGGCACAATGAGACTAGGTGAAAAAATGAGAATGTTTTTCAGATACACGACAACACATGAATACAGAATGTCTCTGAAAACTCCTGGAAGATGACAGGAGCATTACAGAGGCCAAACAGCATCACCAAGTATCCAAAATGTCCATCATGGGTACTGAAGGCGGTCTTCCTTCGTCTCCTTCATGAATTTGGATCAAATTGTAGACCCCTCGCAGATCGAGTCTAGTGAAGGTTCTGACTCCATGCAGACAGTCAAATAGTTTGGATATCAGGGGCAAATGATACCGATTCTTCACCATGATTTTATTGAGACCCTGATAGTTGATACAGGGGTGAAGGGAGACATCCTTTTTCTTAAAAAAAAAGAACCTGACACTAGCTGGCGAGGAGGATTTGTAGATGAATCCTTTCTGGAGATTCTCCTTTATATAGTCCACCATAATCTGACTCTCTGGCACAGACAAAGCGTAGATTCTGCCTCGAGGAGGAGTAGTCCCAGGCAGAAGGTCAATAGGACAATTATAGTCATGGTGAGGCGGTAGGGTTTAGGCCTGTTTCTTGCAAAAGACAACTGCATACTTCTGATACAAGGAAGGCTGTCCTGGCAGAGGGATAGATGATGTCAGTGGAGAAGTGGAGCACAGGATGCAGTACCGCAAGACCCCGGGTATGACAGGCTTGTCCCCAACATGTGACTTCACCCATTTCCCAGTTGAGCACCGGTGCATGTTGATGTAGCCAAGGAAGACTGAGAAGGATAGCCGATAAGCAGCGGGGAAGCACGTAGAACTCGGCTTTCTCTTTGTGCAATACCCCCACATGAGGACTCAGGGGCTCAGTACGGAACTGTATAGAGTCATTCAGGCATTCTCCATTGATAGAAGAGATAATCAGAGGCTTGACAAGCCAGACCACTGGAAGACGATACTTATGGACCAAACAGGCATTAATGAGTTCCCGACAAATCCAGAATCCACGAAGGCGGAGGCCTGGAACATGACACCAGCAGGGGAGCAGAGCTGGACTGGCATGGAGAGACTTGGAGGTTGACCATCAGTTCCATATGCATGGAGCATTGGGTAATGAGCCCCCTACAGAGTTTAGGGTCCCCATCAAACTCTGTCGGCAACGACAACCAGAACTTGGGGTCGACGGACGCCACTGGAACCACAGGCACAGAAGAGGCCATCTGAGAAGACTGTGACTGCTGCTGGATGGAGAGGAGTTGATGTATCATGGCGGACAGTTGGTTTAACTGCTGCGTCTGTTGCGCAATCTGCCACAATGGTGGTGAGATCCGCGACACTTAGCAGAGGCATGTTGGCAGGATCCATGGCCGAATCTGACTGTAACGACCGTGGAGAAGTGGGTCCTTTGGACCACCGCAAGTGGTGGTATAAGCCACACCAGGGAGCGGAATCTAAGTAGTTCTGGTTTTTGCCAGAGCCCGCCGCAAGGCAGGGTGGGCCTGCTATGGCAGAAGACTAACAGGTCGCTACCCCTGATGTGACTTGCTTGCGGTGGCAGCCGAGGTGCAGCGAGGTACAGAATTGACGGGCAAGCTTGTAGTCGGGGACAGGCAAGAAGGTCAGAAGAGGCGGCAAAGGTTCATGGCTGGGAAATGTAGAAAAGGGACTAGAACACGGTAGAACAAGAACACTATCAGGAACGCTTTCTCTAAGGCTTAAAGCACTGTAGATCTGGCAGGGAAGTGGAGTAGGAGCCCAGCTTATATAGGGTCAGCGCTCGGCAATTAGCCAATTACCGTTGCACTGGCCCTTTAATTCTCAGAGAGCCGGTGCATGCACCATAGGGAACAGGGATGCACGGCAGAGGACCGCAGAAGAGCAGGAATGCGACTAAGTGTGTACCTGCTGGCGGTGTGCAGGAAGCGGGGACACGGGTGTACCCGTGGCCCGACATGCAGGCTGCTCCGCTGCTTGTAACACACAGCTATGATCAAGGCGACAGCTCTGAATTGCGTAAGCGTATATGCATCGTTTGGTTTGGCTATGGAACAGTTTTGTAAGAATTTATATCACTAAAGCTTCAGTTTTTACTTTCTACCTTGATGGATGGATGCTGGAATTTTGTATTCTTATGTGATACAAATTACCTGGAGGATACTTCTATCTCTCCGTGCTTTTTTTTTTTTCATAAAATGGTATTTTTGTATAAACTAGCTTTGTATACCTTGTATATGTGTGTGCTTCCTTGATGTTTTTACAAACATTGGCATATTCACCATTTCCTTCCTGCCTACTTATCTATGTTGTAGGACTATAACTTTTGCTTGTAAAAATGAAGAGACTATATAAAAATGGCTGTTTATACTGTGATGACTGCTCTCTATAAATAATGCAATGTTTTGGTTCATCCCCTTTTATTAAATAATTCAAAGTGTACAGTTTAATTATGGCATTGTATTACATTCATTGTGATGGCTACGTTATGACAATTGTGTCCTCTGTCCAAATACTTCTGGACCCATATGTTATTAGAAAGTAGTTTACGTTTCAGATTTCCAGAGAGAATGTGCTGAGAAGCCTTTTTACCATATCCATGAAATTTCTGAAGGCTTATTTCTGAATACAAGAAAATACCAGCATGCAGCTAAAAAGCTTATTTTCCCATCATTTCACAACATGTGACTTTTTCATTGTCAGGAAACACGTGTCACAAGGCTTCATACCAGTTTGTAGAAAATAATTCTAGTTGTTAGTCACAATGATGATTGGACCTTGCCAGACATAGGTATAACAGAGTGTCCTGTCTGGAGGCAATGAAAGCAGTACATTCTATGAGATTATTCACTTTTATCGAGTTGAGGATTAGAAAACCAGCAGATTGTATATTTATAGGAGTAAGTAGTTAGCACCAGTTTGAATTATGGAGCACCTTATCACTTTATATTGTAGCTAGCTTAGAGCTGACCTGTTCAGTGGACTTTCTTCATGGAAACACCCCTTTAAGGGCCGTTCACACGGCTTATTTTGGGCACGGATTGCAGCCGTATTGGACACCGTACTGCGCTGCAATACGGCTGGAATCCGTCCCAACCATTCCAGTAAGCCACAGTTCTCCTAGAGAACTATGGATTCCGTCTCCCCTCCCCGCTTGGCGAATCCGCTGGGTGGGGAGAAAGTGGCATGCACATTATCCCGGCGCAATACGCATCGTGGATAATGGAAGTCTATGGGGCCGGGGAATTGCGCACCCGCCCCTTATTCAAGCCGGAATTGTGGCCGAAATCCGTCCCGCAATTACAGCTTCAATAAGCCGTGTGAACCGGCCCTTAAGCTTCTACTTTGAGATAGAACAGAGAATTGCCAATAAGTGTAATTAGCTCTGGTAGACCTGGACACTTATTAATATTTCTCTGTTCTATCTCAATGTAGAGGCTTAAAGTGGTGTTCCCACGAAGCAAAGTCCACTGCACAGGTCAGCTGTCAGCTAGCTGCGAGTTGACCGTGAGAATAAGGAGGACAGCACTTGCGGCTGTCTTCTTCATTCCCTTCATTGGGAGTTCCAAATATAGCCGAGTGTGCACTCAGCTGTATTTGGTAGCTCTCTTAGAAGTGAATAGAGAGGATGGTCGGAAGCACCGGCCTCCTCATTTTCATGCATGGTCATTCACAGCTAGCCGACAGCTGACCCCTGCAGTGGACTCTGCTTTGTGGGATCACCCCTTTAAGATTGGGAAACTTACTCTGTGATATCAATATGAACTAAAGGTATATGGGTGATACAACCCCTTTAAAGGTTATTTATGTAGAGATAATGGGGCAGATGTATCAATACTCTCTAATACTTAGATAGTGTAAACTTAGACCAGACAGTCTTAAAATATGCCCTATTTTTCATAGCATTAATAAACCTGATGCATATTTAGACTGTCTAGTCTACATTTACATCTTCTCATAGTTGGCTTACTTTTTAACCATAGCTACAGCAAAATTTTGGAGCATTCTTTGGTTCATTTCTTTGCACACAAAGCCACACCCCTATACACAAAACCACATCCATTCTACACAGGCCATAGCCCTTTGTCGGACAAAGTGGAAAAGTTCCTAGAAACTGTCTAACACACATAACAAATGTGTGCAAACTGTGCCAGCATTCTGGTGTGATTGTAATAATAAATGTGCCCCAAATTACAATGTGTGTTACTACTGTTATGGAATAGCCACTAGAGCACTTCCCTAGAATTGACTTGTTACTCAAGCAATTTCCCTGACAGGCAAAAGGATGGCAGAGCAAATGTTAAACCACTCAAACAGCTACTTACAATGCAACACTGATCTGGGTAGTAGAGCATAATGCTACCCAGGTTTTCACCACAACCCATCGCAAGGTAGGTTGGATTTAGCTGCTAGGGACCCAGGTTGCATCTGCTGAGAAAATGTTGGAAAGTACAGTGGGGGAAAAAAGTATTTACTCAGCCAGCAAGTTGGGCAAGTTCTTCCACTTACAAAGATGAGAGAGGCCTGTAATTGACATCATAGGTAGACCTCAACTATGAGAGACAAAATGAGAAAAACAAATCCAGAAAAATCACATTGTCTGATTTGGAAAGAATTTATTTGCAAATTATGGTGGAGAATAAGTATTTGGTCAATAGCAAAAGTTCATCTCAATACTATATATATATATATATATTAAATATATATATATATAATATATAATATATATATATAATATATATACATATATATATATATATGTATATATATATATATAGAGAGAGAGAGCGAGAGAGAGAGAGACTTTAGGTTTCTGTCACAAGATTGGTTGCGGCAGAGTGTCTGCAACATGTGTGCCGTCGAGGGACCTGGTGTTGGGGGAGGCAGCACCAGCAGTGTAAGATAAGTAATGCTAGGTTACTGACATAAGTAGTATCCAATAGTATTTATCTGTGATACAGCTAAGTATGGGCTGGCTTCCTTGAAAGGGCTGCAGCATTGGGTGGGAGGCCATTCCCACATTCAAGGATGTTCTTTTGGCAGGTCTTTGAAGGTCTATTAAAGCCTGGGTAATTCAGAGACAAGATGGGTCAGATTGTTACCTGGAGTTTTGGAGCAGACAAGTGGGTAGATGTCATGGGGCTGTATCTCACTGGCAAAATCCAGAGAGTCTACTATGACTTTCTCCTAGAAGATGCCCTAAAGTAAAAGCTATGATTCTGGCACGGATGGGGTTAAGTGTGACACAGTGTGAAGCAGAGCGAGAAACAATGAAGGCAACTGTCAACCAGACTCCGTGGTCTGGGAAAAGTGGACTATCTGTGGTCCCAATGACCTTAAGGTTGGAAAGTCCAGAGACTAAAGATGGATGTGCGGTTTCCAAAGGTAACCAACTTGACCTTTGTTTCGGATGTTTTCGGTTGGGCATGTGCTCGAGAGGATGTCCTGTTGCCACAGCTATGACTGTAGAGCGGGTTCATAAATCAGGCGCATTCTATGCCTTTATCACATGTCAAGTTTCATGCATGTCGCTCTAAGAGTTTATAATTGAAGAGTGTTATTGATATATTCCTGTTTGCCTTCATTGTTGGCCTCCTGTTTAACAGTCCCCTCCAAACCATCCACAACTCTGCTGCCTGCCTTATCCTCCTCTTTCCTTGTTATTTCTCCCCCTCTACTCTCTGCCAATCCCTACACTAGCTACTCATTGCCCAGTGAATCAATTTCAAGTTACTAACCTCTCCCCTCCATGCGTCTCTTTCTTAATCTCTAGATACCTCATGCAATCCACGCTCTTCACACAATCTGCTACTCCGCTCACCTCTTTAAGACTTCTCCCGTGCTTCCCCCACACTCCGGAACTCACTGCCCCAACACATCAGACTCCCCTCTACTTTCACTACCCGTAAAAGCAACATGAAAATCCTCTCTTCAGGATAGCCTATAATCTACAATAACCCTGCTGCCACTACGTCACCCACAAACATGTCTGCCCATCACCTTCTGTTTCTTTCCACCTGTCTTGTAGATTGTAAGCCTTCACGGGCTTCTCCGTCTGTAGCAGTTGTTAGTCATTTATCATCACCATTGTACTTGTTTGGCATATGTTAAAGGGGTGTTATCGTTTGAGCTGCTCGTGCTGTTCAGCTAATTTTCTCAGATTGAGTTTGAAATCCAGGGGCGTGTCTCTCCTGTCAGCAGGCGTGTCTCTCCTCCCAGGAGGCGTGTCTCCCCTCACTGAAGAACTGTGACATCATCATTTTGTTTAAAGCAGGGGATGCAGAAGGTTGTCTGGATATAACAGCTCTGTAGCCTCCTGCCTGCTTATGTCCGCAGCCCTGAGGCTCCAAACTCCAGCAAGCACCTGTCATATGTCTTAGTTTACACACAACTGAAAGCCAGCAGCTGTTACTTCTAGTGGTGTTCATCCAAATTGTACTGACAACAAGCAGAGATCTTTACTCAACTACAAATGTCAGCTTCAAGTAAAGATCTCTGCTTGCTGTCAATGACATGTGAGTGAAAACAAAGGGGGAGAAGCAAATCAGCTTTGAGAGAAGGCCCTGCTCAGCTTATAACTAACTTGGGCTGGTGGTGCAGAGGTAGAGAGAGCAGTGGTAAACTATTGCTTTTACAACGAAGGGGTTTGGAGTTCTAGTCCCTCACAGAGTATATTTTTTCCCCCTAAATTCTACACATATGTAGAGAGACCTAAAATATATATGTTAATCTCTATAATGATATATATACACATACAGGGCTCCATAAAATCATGTCTCATCCCCCAGAATATATGCATTGTATCACGTATGTTGGAAGTGCTTGGTGTGACTGCAAGGATAGGACACTATATAGGGGAGCTTTGTGTGTGTATATGAATAAAATTATAGATGTCTACACATATATTTTCATATCTTTACATATGTGTACAAATTTTAAAGAAAAAAAAAATACTGATGGGGCTTGAACTCCCAAACCTCTGTCTTGCAGGGCTGATCACCTAAGCTCTGCACCACACAAGCAGCTTATACAGACACAGTGTTGAATCCTTATGTTATACACTACAGATGATGACGTCATAAGGAGGCGGGGCTTGCATTCGATCTGAGGAACAGAACGCCTTCTTTTCCAAGTAGCAGCTTAAGGACTGGATCTGTGAGGAGGTTAATAAACCTCTTGGCAAAAGCCCCTTAAACAGCCAGTAATTGCCCAGAACATTGACCCTAAAGCTGGGAGATGTACATAGAGCCAGCAGACCTTGGTTTCACTATCGATTTTAACAGCTCAGAGGGGAGTAAACACAGAGTGTGCAGGCAGCCAATCACAGTGCAGGGGGCGTGGCCTGGGGCGTTTCCTATGCAATGCATTAGGTTGTATTAACAATCGCGCCCCCTAGTGGTCAAGCACCATAGGGACTAAATGTTACAGTAAAAAAAAAAAATAAAGTTTTAAAGTACTAAAAAAAAAAAGTATTAAAAGTTCAAATCACCCCCCTTTCCCCATTTTACAAATAAAATCATTAAAATAATAAAAAAGTTACACATATTTGGTATCGCCGCTTCCGAAAATGTCCGATCTATAAAAATATATCATTTATCCTGTACGCTGAACACTGTAGAAGAAAAAATATTCCAAACGCCAAAATTGCGGTTTTTGGTCATTTTATGTCACTCACAAAATGGAATAAAAATTATCAAAAAAGTCGCATGAATTCCAAACTGCTAGCGATAAAAAGTACACTTCAGCCCGCAAAAAATGCCCCCTCACTGACGTCCGTAGGTGTTAGTACAAAAAAGTTATTGGTCGCACAAAATGGTGCTGTGGCGCAAATTTCAAAAATAGAAAATGTTTGGAATTTTTTCATGGTACCAAAACATAACGGAAATCCTACATGTTTGGTATTCTGGATGAGTAACAACCTGTAGAATACAGATAACACATTATATTTACCGAAGATTGAACGCCGTAAAAGCAAAACCCCCGCAAACATGATGAAAATAAAAAAATTTTCACAATTTGTCCCACTTGGAATTTTTTTGCGGTTTCCCAGTATATTCTATAGTATAGTGAATAACACCATTAGAAAGTACATCTTGTCCCCCAAAATAAAAGCCCTCATGTGTCTATGTAGGTGGAAAAATAAAAAGTTATGGCTTTCAGAAGGCGAGGAGGGAAAAACGAACATGTCACCACAAACAAAACGCCTGGTCCTTAAGGGGTTAAACAACAGTTCAGTGAACCCTTCTGTGTATGGGGCTCTGCAGCAGATGGATGGTCACTTTACCTCTGCTAACAAAGTTGCAATTGCAGAAAATGTGTCCAAATCAGTAGCAGAACTGGACCTATACTGATAGGCATACGGTTGCCTCATTTGCATTTTGCTTCATTAAATGGATGGATGAATGTTGGCATGATAGGTGAGGAACATCAGACAACAACTATTGCTGTAGGAACACAAGCTGCTGGTGACAGTATTATGGTCTGGGGAATGTCTTTATAGCATGTCCTGGGCCACTGTCGAGCATGAGCCCATGATCCCGCTTCCTAGACCCTGAACCAGCTTCACTTTCCTCCCTCGTCGGTTCCCATGCTCTTCTTCCTATCGACGCTGGGTCCTGCCTTCTGTTGCTGGTTCCTGCTCTCTCCTAGTGCACATGTACTGATCCTCTAATGTTTAAAGGGCCAACGTGCACCACCCTGCTTTACCAGGAATCTATTATGGTGCACCTGGGGTTTTATTAGTACACCTCTCCCTCTAGTTTCTGCCAATTATTGGTGTCTTGTGCTACTGGTTGCTGTGTTTGTGCCATTCTTTGTGTGATTTCTGGTTCTGACATTTGCTATGGTTTCTGACTATTCTGCTTTTTGCTGCCTACCTTGATCTCTGTCTTCTGATCATGCAAGAACGCTGCTCGTCCACGCCATCCGCTGGTCTCCGGCTACGTTTCTGCCTGTCTCTCGGTACCACGTTGGCACCTTGGCTGTCACCGCGAAAAAACCACGTCATGGATAGCGACCTGGGAGTTTCTCGCAGCCAAGTTCATAAGGTTCTGTGGTGGGCTCTGGTGAAAACCGTGGGGCTGCCTAGACTCTGCTCCCTGGCGTGGTATGCCAACACTTGCGGTGACCCAGTGAATCCACTACCTACAGCCACTCATCTATGTGGAGGGCACTCTCAACTGATTTTGATATGATTTCATTTTTGAAGATCATGTACACCCATACATGTTGATTGTCTTCCATGGGGCAGATGGGACCTTCCAGCAAGACAACGTAACGTGACACAGGTAGAAATGGCTGACATTGTTTGAAAGAGCATGACCAAGACTTCCAAGTACTATCCTGGCCCCATAATTCCCCTGACTTGAACCCAATTGAGCATATGTGGGATCACCTTGATCATTGTGTTTGCTCTATGGATCTTCCCTCATGCATCCTCCAGCAGCTTTGGAAGGCACTGCAGTCAGCATTGCTCCAGATATCTGAGAAAGACCTTATTGAGTCACTCCTAGCTGATCTGGCTGCTGTCCATGTTGGACATAACATTTATTTTCATATGAGCTGGTGGTCATAATAATGTGACTTAACAATGTACCTCTAATATTCCAGTTTATGCTACTAGAAAGGGCTAGCTTTCTTCCTTATGTAGGAGGGATAGCTTACATATTTTTTTCCCAGGGAGCATTGCCTAGCTTCTAAGACTCTATGTCAGTAGGTGGTCAAGAGAAGAAACAATTCTACCTCTAGAGCTAAATTACAGGAACAGTGGGGCACATATATCAAGACAGTTGTGCCAAGATTCTAAAAATAATATCGTAAAATGCTTTACACCACATTTATTATGTGTTTTAGACAGTTTCAAACAATTTTTGTGCCTTGCTCAACAAAAAGGCTGTGGCCCCGGTAAAGGGCCAAGTTTAGCATGTGACACCGTGTGCCAAAAAATGAGCTAAATTTTTGCCGCAGTTAGTGGCACAACTCATAAAAGGTGTAAAGTTAGACTATACCGTTCTAACATGTGCCTTGCAAGACTATCCAGTCTAACTGTACACTTAAGTTGCGGGACGTATTTCGCCTGCAAATACGCTGTGTGCTCGGGACCAGGGGTGGGGCGAGGGGTGGCGGGAGTGGGAAACGGTATAGCCGGCGGCCCCCCCCCTCGAACATTCATTTTCTCGGAGCATGTTCGCGCTAGTAATTGACATGTCACTTTCTCCACGCTTCGCCGTATTGGGCGAGGCGGGGAGGAGGAGACGTAATCCATAGTTCCCTATGAGAAACTGTGGTTTACCGTAATGACAGGGCCGTATCTCACACCGTATAGCGCCAGTACGGTGCGATAATACGGGGCAAGATACATCTCATTTTTAGCCGTGTGAACATAGCCTAAGAGTTAGGCAGTATTGATAAATCTGCCTTGTATTTCTTCATAAGGGCTTACACTTTGCATGTTCACATGGTCCCACACCATAGTGATAAACACCATCTCCAATAACAAGCAGCTGAATTAGCCATAAACAATGTTAGTGAATGTGCCCCCATAAACCATACCCTCTAAATACTGCCCAGTCAAATGTCATGAAGGCTATGTCTACACAGCCTATCAGTCTGAAATGCGTAAGCTGAGGGAGTGGGGACATTGTGCTCACACAATATGTTGTGACTTTTCATGTTTTTAAAGCAGTGGAAAGTAAAAATTTTACATTTTTATATTATAAGTAGTGTTGAGCGATTATTATCGACAAAGTTGAAATCGGCACGGTTTTTATGTTGATCGGATTTTTTCGATCACGCGATAATTTAGGTTAAAATCTGTGCATAATCTATTAATATCGCGCCAATTTTCGGCGCTCCTGTCATTTGGCTGGCTAACAAATCAGCTTAGAGAATAGAGCAGGTGAGATGGGTGTCCGAGTCATGACTGGGATGTGTATGGTTGTGATTGGCTGGAAAAAATCACATGACCTCGGTTTACATAGAACCAAGCCCTTTCCTGTCAGCATCAGTGTGTGTCTGTGTATCATAATGAGCGGACGTGTGCTCGGTCTCTCTCAAAACAGCGGAAAATGTTCCCTTTGTTCACACAGACAACTATGCTTATAGCTGATGTGAACATTAGAATACTTAGGTAGATTAAGTGATTTTCAGGTTTAGTTTTTAGGCTGAGAATTTTAGGAGCATCTAGCGCTGTATAGCATGGGGGGAGTGAGGAGGGAGATAGGGGCGGGAGAAGGGTGCCGGGGGGTGCGGATTAGCGATCACAGACAGACAGGCTTGGCAGGCAGGGGCTTTGAAAGGAGGGGAGTGGATATTGTGCAGCCAGACTCTTTGCGAGTGACCCTGCTTGGACCCTTCTTGCATGAAATGGGTTTTCATAACAGTTTTTTGCCAGTTTTTGGTGAAATATTAGCGTGTATTTGTGCAGCCTGTACTGTATATTAGGATACAAGATTTTTCTGAGTAACTGCAGGTTGTTTTTGATAGGTGCAAAACTCACCTTTTTATTATCTGTATACACGATTTTAATTGTTTTTTTTTTCCTTTGGCGCAGCTCAGTTTTGTTCAAAAGACCCACTTTGTTCTTATAAGCGGATACAGAACTTTTCTAGTCACCGCAGGTATATTTATATTTATATTTATATAGGTTCAAAAACCACGTTTTATTATCCGTACACAATTTAATTAGGTTTTGTTCACTTTGTTAAAAGACCCATCTTGTACGGATATTACCATACACATTTTGCTAGTAATTGCTTGTGTATTTCTATGGTGCAAAAACCACCTTTTTTATCCGTATACATTTCAAATAGGTGTTTTTTTTTACTTGTGCGGCCACAGTTTGTTCATAGAGCCTCCTTGTACTTAAAATTTGAATTCAGAAATTTTGTAGTCACCGAGGTGTATTTATAGGTGCAAAAAAACACCTTTTATTATACCTACACAAATTAATTAGGTTATTTTGTTCACTTTGGCCACAGGCCATTTTTGCTAAAAGGGACCCATGTAGGATTTACCATACAGAAATTTGCTAGTAATTGCTGGTGTATTTCATAGGTGCATAAAACCACCTATTATTAACAGAATACACAAATTTAATTCGTGTTTTCACTTTGCGGCAGCCCAGCTTTGTGCAAAGACCCATCGTGTACTTATATTACCATACCAGAAATTTGCTAGTATTGCTGGTGTATTTCATAGGTTGCAAAAACCACCCTTTTATTATCCGCATACATTTTCCAATAGGTGTTTTTTTTTTCCTTGGTGCGGTCCCAGTTTTTTGTTCATAGGAGCCACCTCTGTACTTAAATTTGAATACGAAATTTTGTAGGTACTGTTGGTGTATTTCATTGGTTGCAAAAACCACCGTTTGTTATCCGTATAATTTTTAAATAGCTGTATTGCACTGTTGTGGTGTGGCCTTGTTTTTTTCAAATAAGCCACTGTTGTACGGACAATTTGATAGAAGAAACCATTTCTAGCAACTGTTCTCGTTTGTCATTGGCTGCAAAAACGCAATTTCTCATCCGTTGCTGTTATTTTGAAATTAGTTTTATGCCAAGTTCGTTGAATCTCCGTTTGCACACCTTGTATGATAGTTTGTTTGAAACTATCAATTTCCTGTACTACCTGGGCAGTGTAAATCCCTGGGACTGAAGGAAGAAACACTGCTGATTTGTCTTACGGTTCTTCCACCAGACCGCATTTCACTGGTATTCGCTAGAATCATTTCAGTTTCTAATCCTAGTTTTTTTTTTTTGGCTGTAGGAATTAGAGGAGTTTAAGAATAGCTGGGTTTTGCCGCGTCTTCTTTTAATAAGAGACTAAACTAGAAAAACAAATGACCCCTTAAATAATACATAACTTTTAATAGAAGAATTATTTAAAATGGGAAAATAAAATCACACTAAAGACTCTAAATGGTGCAACAACTTTTAATACAATAAATACAACCACGGATAGATAACTCACACCTCCCATTGGACCGCGTTAGTATCGGATAAGTACAATGTGCGGGATTTGGAGTTAAACGTATCCCTAATCACTGTAGCCCTAATAGCTGTCCCTTAACAGAGAAAACCCGCCCTGATATGAGCGACCCTGCAAGGTTACCCTAAATTAACTCCTCACTGACAACCTATGAAGCTTCCAAATAGGGATGTGAGTAAGTATAATGTTGTGAATAAACACTAAACGCGTTTCACCAAAGACACACCGTTCCTTTTATCAAGTAGGTGTCTTTTCTGCTGTTTAGGGGTAAACCATCAAATCAAAAAAGTTCTCTTTATGTCACGAGAGAACAAGAGGCTTAAATAGGACATGATGTTGTCCCTACTGTTTGTAGGCCCACAGAGTCCAACTGAACACAATAACATATAGGTTTCCATAAACAAAAGAAGACCAATCATGGACACCATTCATTAGCCCAACTACGTAATTAAATATTCCTCTTCCCAGTGACCACCTGTATCATAGGAATTACATGGGATTTGATCCATATAGTGACAGGTTTTCTATTCACTTTACCGCACTTACCGGAGGGCTACATGCATCACGCACACGGCCCGGCTCTGGCTCACGCGCATATTCATCTTCGCGCTTGTGCAAATCTCGGCGTCCCGTGTGTCGCTGCGCATGTCCATAAATCACGCATGCGCACTGCCCCGCAAGAGACACCGCCGCGTCACAGCGCACCTATTATGCCGTGCGCGTGACTACTACCAGAATAACAGCACAAGAGTCTGTCAACCTGCGGCAGGATTCCTATCGGGCACACATGGTACAGTATGCATATTACTGCCTCCAGACCCGATGCGCATAAATCGCGGCATTTCACTGCCCACGTTCGTGCCAGCATAATATATTCCACAATTTAGGAGCACAAAAATTGTACTATTATGGATCCAGCACTCCTATCATGGATGCCTGCCATTCCTTCATATTAGACATGGTAATCGATTAGGGTGTCCCAACCCTGGGGTTATTATGGCATGAAGCAGTTTAAGTGCCTATGGTGTAACTATATCACCACATTTAAGATACACATCCAAAACCAGATACTAATTCAAGGGGAGAGCCAATATTTTAGATCCCCACTAGGAGTAAGGTATGAGGGCTTTCCTCAATAAATGAAACATATATAGTATGCTTGGGCTTGAAAATCATAAATACTGTGCATTTTTAAACACAAATAAAAACAACGAAAAAATGTAAAATAAATTATTCATTTACATTATAGACTAGCTAACAGAGGTAAGTTATTCCATTCAAAAAAACATGAGTAAGTATTATTCTATTTAGCCTTTGGGACTAACACTGCCAGACGAAAAATCCAGAAACATTCCTGTACGGAGGATAATCTGATCCCAGTTGCCTCCTCCTCAATGGTTTCCTATACCACATAATTACACCTAAATCGTATAATTCCATTTGGCCTCCGTGCTTTAGTGCATATTATTTGGCTATTGGGGTATCGAACTCTCGTCTTATTGTCCCATATGGTCACCAATCCTTCGTCGCAGTTCTCCTTCGTTTTCCCCACATAGTCCAATGGGCAGGAGGAACGTGCCAAATAGATCAGCCACTATCGTGGTACTGTTTAATATAATTCCTATCTCGAATCGCTCTTTTGTTGATGCACTCTCAAACTCCTTAATTTGTCCACATACTTGCAAAACTGCATCTACCACAATTAAAGCAACCAGCCGGTTGCCTACTAACCTATTTTCATTAAACTTGGGCTGTACAAAATGGCTTTTCACCATAATCTCGGTATACTTCGCCTTTTACGATAGTAATGATATGGGTCTCTGCAAGGAAATGCCTCAAGGTTTCGTCTTGTTACAAGATCTTCAGTATTTTTCCAAAATTTGTCTCACCTCATGTGATTCACATCAGAGTCCCCAATAATTCTTATATTTCCTCTCACCGACCTTTTCTCTAGTTTTTGGTGATTAGTTACGAACTTCTATCTTTACATTGCCCCCTGATAGGCCTCCTTAGGGACCTGACCAGGGTACCCCCTCCTGCGAAAAAACCTTCCTTCAAGGCTCTCTAGGCTGTGTTTTAAAGGTAGACATATATTCCGAACGAACAGTTCTTCTGAGGCGAAGTACTGGCCCATTGGAATGTTCCGAAGGTTAGAGGGCATTCCAAGGTACTGAAGATCTTGTTCCAGGACGAAACCTTGAGGCACTTCCTTGCAGCGGAACCTCTGCATTTACTTATCGTAAAAGGCTGAAGTATACGAGATTATGTTGTGAAAAGCAATTTTGTAAAGCAAGTAATGAAAATTGGTTTAAGTAGGCAACCGGCTGGTTGCTATTTTCATTGTGGTAGATGCAATGTTTTTGCAAAGTATATGTGGTAAAATGTAAGATGTTTGAGAGTTACATCAACAAAACAGCGATTCGTGATGGGAAATTTATTAACTGTACCACGATAGGGGGTATATTTGGCAAGTTGCCCCTTGCCGTGGGACTATGTGGGGGGAAACGAAAGAGAGAACTGCGACACGAAGGATTAGGGACCATATTGGGGGACATAAGACGAGTGTTGATTACCCCCATAAGCCAAAACAGCTATGCACTTAAGCTACGGAGAGCCAATGGGCATTTTTATTGATTTTGGGGATTGATGTGCGTTAGGAAACCATTGAGAGGACGGAACTGGGATAGATGATCTCTGTAAGGAATGTTCTGGAGTTTTTCGTCTGGACTGTGTATAGTCCCTAAAGGCTTAAATGAAAAATAATACTTACTCATGTTTTTTGAAAATGAATAAACTTACCTCTGTTAGCTAGTATATAATGATAATGAAGAATTTTATTTTACATTTTTTTCGTTGTTTTTTTTGTGTTTAATGCACCGTATTTTTGATTTTCATGGCCAAGCATACTTATATGTTTCTATTTTATTGAGGGAAAGCACTCATCCTACTCCTTTGTGGGGATCTTAAATATGGATCATTGGCATTAGTAATATGGGTTTTGGGATGTTATCCTTAAATGTGGTGATATGAGTATACATAGGCACTTATACTGTTCATGCGAATAATAACCTGGGTGGACACCCTAATCGATTACCATGTCTAATAGGAGATGGCAGGCATCCATGATAGGGAGTGCTGGATACATTAATAGTACATTTTTGGGGCTCCTAAATAATGTGGAATATTGATGCCTGGACGACCATGGGCAGTGAATATTGCCATGATGTCATGTGCATCGGGCCCTTTTTAAAGTACTGGGTCGGGGGGCCCGTAATATCATAATGACATTTTTGCCCGATGGGAAATCGGGGCAGTTGACGACCTGTGCTATTTTTCGGAAGTATCCCCCACGCATAATGGGTGGGGCTGTGACGCGGGGGGCCTCTTCCCAGTGTGCAGGGCCGGTTTTTTCGGACATGCCAGTGGACACACGGGGGACGCCGAGTTTTTGCACACCGGTAGATGAATATGGCGGACCAAAGGCCGGCGTGCGCGTGGATGCATGTAGACCCCGGTAATGGGGTATGTGATAGAAAACTGTCACTATATGTTTTTCCCATGAAATTTCCTATGATAAGGTGAGGGGTGGGTTGTTTAATTACGTATTTGGCTAATGAATGGTGGTCCTTTTGGTCATCTTTTTTTTAGGGAAAACCAATTTTATGGGTTTTTTTGGATCTGTGGGTTTAAAAAACATGGGGGACAAATCATGTCCTATTAGCCTTTTGTTCTCTCGGGGGTATATAGGAACTTTTTTGTTTTATGGTTCCCCCAAAACAGCAAAAAACACCTATGTTAAAAAGGAACTTGTGTTTTGGTGAAATGCTTTTTATTTTTATTCACAACTTTACTTACCACCCCCATTTGGAGTTTCATGGGTTGCAGTGAGGATTTTTAGGGTAACCTTTCAAGGTCGCTCTTATCGGGGGGTTTTCCCTTTTGGACAGCTATTAGGGGACAGTGATTGGGTTTTTTTTTCCAAATCCCTACATTGTACTTTTCCGAACTAGCGGTCAAAGGGGGGTGGGATTTCTATCCCTTTTTTGATTAATTTTATTTATTTCACCTTAGAGTCTTTGTGGATTTATTTACATTTTTAAAAATTCTCTATTTAAAATTTTTGTAATTTAAGGGTCATTTTTTATTTTTGTAGTTTGGGTGGACCCTTATATGTACATTTTTTTTTGTTTTTAATAAGAACTTTCAAAAAATCTTTCCCTCCTTCTTAAAAATTTTTTTCTTTCTGAACATGGGGGCAAAAAGCAGTGGGAAGCGCCAAAAGGGGTGAGGGAAAGGTTGGGTAAAGAATATTTAAAGGTGAAAAAAAAGGGGTATGTTGCCCGGGGACCTTTATGGTTTTGGGGGGGTTGAAAAAGTAAGAAAGGTGAAGTTTTAGGGTTTTTAAAGAAAAACCGATTTGTTTGGGAGGACAGGGATAGTCAAATTTCCCTCAACTAAAAGGTGGTTTTTAAAAATCCATTTTCCGGGCCCTTTTTTAAAAATGGGGGGCGCAGTTTGGGGCTCTGCTGTGGCCCAGAAGTATAGCAATGTCCAGTGAAATAAAAAGGGTTCAAAAAACTCCTTTTTTCCGGGGCCTTTTTTTAAAGGGGGGCAGACAGATTTTAATGGCATACACTCCAGGACAGGTATAATAATGTCCGTTCAACTAAAATGGGGTTCAAAACCCTTTTTCCGGGACTTTTAATCTGTGGGGCAGCAGGGTTTTAAGGGGCATATGCGGGCCAGGACAGGCATAGTAATTCCAATTCAACTAAAATGGTGGGTTTAAAACTCCTTTTTCAGGGCCTTTTTTAAACTTGGGTCAGACAGGTTTAACGGGCATACTTTTGGGACAGAACAGGATACATTGTCCAGTTTTAAAATAAAATGGGGGTTAAAGACTCCTTTTTTTCCCGGAAATTTTTAATCTGTGGGTCAGACAGGGTTTTAAAGGTCATACTGCGGTCCAGAAAGGGATAGTCAAAGTCCATTCAACTAAAAGAGGTTCAAAAAAAATCCTTTTTCGGGACTTTTTTTTTTTTGTGGGTCAACAGGTTTAATGGCATAGTGGTACAGAAAAGTATATCTATTTCCCGTTTAACTAAAAGGTGGTTCAAAACTCCTTTTTCCGGCACTTTTTTTTCGTGGGCAACAGTTTAAAGGTCTACTGCGGGCAGGACGGCTAGTCAAACCCGTTCAAAATAAAATGGGGTTCAAAGACTCCTCTTTTTTTAGGGGATTTTTAACTGGGGGTTTTTAATGGGTGGGCAGTGGTCCTCTGGACCACCGCAAGCGATGACAGTTAAGCCACGCCAGGGAGCGGAAATCCAAGGTAGCCCCCGTATTCACCAGAGCCTGCCGCAAAGCGGGTTGGACTTTGCTGCGGCGTGAGGCTACCAGGTCCGCTACCCCTGATGTTACTTGCTTCGATGGCGGCTGAGGTGGCAGTGTGTACAGAATCGCAATGCAAAGTATCATAGTCGTGGCAGGGAGTAAGGTCAGGCAGGCGGCAATAGTTCGTGGTCGTGGAACAGGCAGGGAAGGTCTGGCAGGCCGGCAAAGGTTCGGAGTCGAGAAACGTAGCCACCCCCATAAAAGAGGTTCTGGTACACGGTAAGGCGGAAATACACTATGGAATGCTTTTCTAAGGCACGGGGCAACAATAGATCCACAAGGACAGTCCTGCTGTCCCTCAACCAATAAATAGGGGCACGCCTGCAACCGGCCAATAATCGGCGCGCTGGCCCTTTAAATTTACAAGAACGAGCCGCGCGCGCACCCTGAGAAACGGGCCACCCACCTCGGCTGGCAGAGGGCACGGACTGAGCAGGGAAAGGGGCTAGGTGAGTGGCCAGATCGAGTGCGCACGCGGCCCGTCACGCGGCCAGCAGCGCCACCCGTCCCGTGCAGGGACCCCAGAGAGAAGCACGGGTGCGCCTGTGGCCCACGGGCCGGAGCAGGGCGCTGCTCGTTACAGTACCCCCCCTTAGGCCTCCCCCTCTTCTAGCCGAAGGAACCTGCGAACAAGATCTTGGTTCAAGATATTAGACTCTGGTTCCCAGGATCTCTCCTCGGGACCGAAGCCCTTCCAATCAACCATGAAGAACCATTTACCCCTGATGGTCTTCATGGGCCCAAGAGACTTCACTTTGAAATATATCGGAGGACTCAACCACCGGGATGGAGACGCACTCCTTCTGGGAGAAAACCTTCAAGACCATGGGCTTTAGGGGAGGGTGACGTGGAAGCGCGTTAGGAAAATCGGAGAGATGGAGGTAAGAGCAGAGCGTGTAGCACACCGATTAAGCTTCCGGAGTACCCTAAAAGACCCCCAGAAACCGCGGACCCAATTTATAGCTGTGCTATCTGATGCGTACATATCAGGGAAGAAAGCCACACCTTATCCCCTGGCAGGAATGAAGGGAGGAGACCTCACTCCTCTTGTGTCAGCCTGCGTCTTTCAGGCGGCCAGACGCCCGGAGTATGGCAGTCGGGTCTCTCGCCAAATGCCTTGATGTCCCGTAATTGTCATCCACAGCGAGAACCTCGGAAGCCGTAGCCAAGGGGAGGGGAGGCGGGTGACGACCTTTCGTTTATAAATAATTGGTTGGTTTTTTTTTTACATTTTGTTGGTAAAAGGTATTTTCAATTTTTTCGTACACCAATAAGGAATGGAGAAACAATCCCCGTAGAGTCAAGACCCCAAGATATAGAAAACTCAGCCCACGGAAGCAGCTCGGCCCAGTTGTCCTGATTAAGTCACAAAATGTACCGCTCAGGGTATTTGCCCCAATGTCTGATTTACTCTCGTCCACTTGGCCATTTGTCTGGGGATGATAGGCAGAAGAAAAGTCCAACATGACTGTAAGCGAGAACACCGGCCCGCCAAAACCTGGAGACAAAATTGAACGCCCCGATCAGTAGACAATAAGCGAGGGTAATCCATGCAGCGAAAAATATGCTGAAGAAAAAAGACCCCGCCAGTTTGGAGACCGAGGGGAGGACCAGGAAGAGGCACAAGTGGACATTTTGAAAATCGACCTGACCACCAATGACAGAATTTCCCCGAGGAGTGGCGGAAGGTCCCGTGATGAAGGTCCTTGCCGTATGTGTGACCATGGTTGACTCGGGAACGTGCAGAGAGGAGTAAAGGCCCGTGGGCCTATGGCGTTGGACCTTGTTCCGGGCACACGTGACACAGGAGAGAACAAAGTCCTTGATGGTCTGGGGTAGGTTGGCCACCAGTAGCGCCGTAAGATAAAGGGCGTGGGACTTCCGAATCCCAGGTGACCGGCAATAATAGAACTATGGCCCCCACTTCCATAATTCTCCGCCTTAGCGGCTGGACAAAACATAGGTTTAGTCGCGGTGTTACACCCGAAGATCCACGGGAGGAGTCGCGTGATCACCGTTTCCGGGAGCAATAATGTTGCCTGAGACACTGGTTCTTCTCCGTAACTCCAGAGGCACGGAGAGGAATCCCGCCTTGACTGTTCCTTTTCGGCCGGCCGGAAGTGAACTTGAAGTCAAACCGGAGAAAAGAGTGACCACCCTGGCCTGGCGAGGAATTCAACCGCTGGGCCGTCTGGAGGTACTGTAGATTCTTGTGGTCCGTTGAAGACGTCCGAATGGGTGTTCCGGGCTCTCTCCAGCAAATTTCTCCACTCCCTCCAGCGCCAGTTTGATGGCCAAAAGCTCCCGATCTCCTATGGCATAGTTACGTTCCGCCGGCGAGAAGGTCTTCAAAAAGAAACCGCAAGTGTGTGTCTTGCCCTTGGGGCCCTTCTGTGTAAGAATGGCCCCTTCTCCTACAAAGAGGCATCCACCTAGGGGGGGGGGGGGGGGGGGGGGGGGGGGGGGGGAGGGGGGATTTATTTTTTTATTTTAATTTTTTTTTTTTTTTTATTGGGGGGGGGGGGGGGGGGGGGGGGGGGGGGGGGGGGGGGGGTGGGGGGGGGGGCCTTGCGCGCGGGGGGGGGGGGGGGGGGGGGGGGGTAAAGAGAAGGGTTTTTCTACCGAATCGGGTCCGGAAAAATTTGGTGCAGAGGCAAAAGCCCGTCTTTAAATTCGACGAAAGCTTTCTCGGCTGCCGGGGGCCAAAATTTCGGACTTGCGTTCTTCCTAGTAAGGGCCATGATGGAGCCACCAGAGTGAGAAATGAGAATGATTTTCCGGTAGTAGTTGGCGAACCCTAGGAAGCGTTTTATAGGCCCGAAGACTGACAGGTCGTGGTCCACTGCTGGATCCGCAGAGAGTTTAGCTGGTCCATTTGTAACCTCGATCGGAGACAATGTAACCCGAGGAACAGGAGGCTGGCCTATTGGAAACCGACACTTTTTCCAGCGGGGGGGGGGGGGGGGGGGGGGGGGGGGGGAGGAGGGGGGGGGGGGGGGGGGGGGGGGGGGGGGGGGGGGGGGGGGGGGGGCATACAGTCGTTGTTACGCAGACATAGTAGAACCTGGCACACCTGTGCCCAATGGTCAGCATGTCGGGGAGAAGATCAGCATATCGTCCCTAGATACACTTGACGCAGATGTAAAGAAGGTCCCTGAAGACGTCTTGACAAGTCCTGAAATACAGCAGGGGCTTTGCATACCCGAAGGGCATCACAGATATTCAAAATGCCCGACACGGAGTATTGCATGCCAGCTTCCAACTCGTCCTCCATCACGAATTCTGATAAGGTTGTAGGCCCCCCCCCCCCCTTAGGTCCAACTGGAGAACACTTTGGCTCCCCGGAGCGTCGAAGAGCCAGAGATTCAGCGGTAGGGATACCTATTCCTTCACCGTGAATCCCTTTTTATGCCCTCTGTAATCAATGCACGGCGGAGTGAGCCATCTTTCTTCTGCCAAAGAATAACCCGGCACCGCTGGAGAGAGGATTTGCGAACAAAACCTTTCTCAGGATCCTCCTGGATATAGAACGACATGGCGCCGATTCCTCTCGGACAGCGTAGACCCTCCCCGCTGGGGGGCTGCTTCCGGGTAGAAGGTCAATTGGCAAAGTCATACGGTCGATGGGGCGGCAACGTCTCAGCCTGCTTCTCCGAGAATATGTCCCCAAATTCCAGGTAATCCGCTGGCAGGCCAGGCAGGGGCTTTGAAAAGATGACTGGAGAGGATTGGGCACCGGCGATGTGCCACCTGACAGAGGCCCTGACACTCCTGATGCCCCAATGAGGACCTCGCCTGTCTTCCAGTCCAGCGTAGGCGTGGCGTGCAGTCCAGTACCCCAACAGGAACACCGAGGAAGCCCGAGGCAGACGTGAAAGGAGATCCTCTCCTTGTGCAAGACCTCCTACACTAGAGACACTGGCCGGGTTACTATTGTATGGAATCGCTAAGGAGCTCCCCGCTGATGGAAGAGATGAGCTGGGCCTTCTCCCAGGCGGATCACTGGCAAGCGGTAAGGTACACCAAGGAGGCATGAATAAAGTTCCCGGCAAGAGCCGGAGTCCAGAAGGCAGAGACCCTGGAAAACGGTCGACCAGCATCCGTTGTTACCTCCACTGGCAACATCAACATGTAGATGGAGCGTTAGCTCCTAGGGACTCCTCTCTAAACGTCTCCTAGGTGCGAGCGTTTTCCCGAACGCTGAGGCACAGTGGACAGGTTATCTGACGGAGATGGTCTGGGCTGGCACACAGTAGAGGTCAAAGGTTTCTCAGCGCCCGACGTCGGGACAGCTCTTTCTCCGATAAGTGAGTTCCGATCTAATACTGCATGGTTTCCTCAGATGAAACCTGCGGAGGTGGCAGCGGGACCTCTGGAATACAGGGCCAGACGAGGTAGTCGGCGAGGTCGTGCCGAGTCTTGTATCCAGGCGCAGCTCCTCCCGTCCTCTCCGTTAAACGCACATCATATGCGGGTGGGCCAGGTGGATGAGTTCGCCTATAGAAGATAGAAGATCTCTAGCAGAAGGTGTCCTTAATCCGTGCTAGACATACCCTTCTTGAATGTGGCGCAGAGAGCGGTGGGGTCAATTCCAGGATAGCTCGGAAGCAAGGGTACGGACTGACCCGCGTAGGTCCCCTACGGAGGAGTCTCCACTTGACGAAGATTCAGGAGGCGCCGTCTCGGCGGTAGAACGCATGTTTCTGGCTCCTCGAGAACACTGGTTCGTGAATTTGGTGAGAAAGGCCTGTAGGTCTACTGTCACAGGGTCGTTCCGATCCCAGAGGGGAGTCACCCAGGCCAGGGCTTTCCGGATAGCAGGCTCACCACAATGGCGACTTTTGACCTTTCTGTGGGGAACTGGTCGGCAATCAGCTCCACGATGCAAGGAGCACTGAGTAAAAAACTCTGCAAAGCTTCGGATTCTCCGTCGAACTGGAGGGTATGTAAATGAAGCTTCGGCCCCCACGTTGCAGCAGAACGGCAGGAGGAGACGGAACCACCCGCGTAGAAGAATCTGCTGCTGACGCCAGAAGTGTCGCATCATGGTGGAAGCTGGCCCAATTGCTGTGCCTGTTGCGGATCTGCATGCGACTGCTGGGCAACGATGGTCGTCAGGTCCGCAAGGCTGGCAGGCACCTGGCTGGATCCATCGGCTGGATCAAACTGTAACGCAGGGTAGTGGATCACTCTGGACCACCGCAAGCGATGATAGTTAAGCCACGCAGGGAGCGGAATTCTAAGTGCTCTCAGTAATCACCAGAGCCAGCCCCGCAAAGCGGGTTGGACTTGCTGCGGAGTGAGGCTACCAGGTCGCTACCCTGACGTGCTTGCTTTGCGATGGCGGCCAAGTGCAGCGTGGTACAGAAACGCATCCAAGAATCGTGAGTCGTGGGCAGGGAGTAAGGTCAGGGCAGCGCAATGGTTTCTGTCGTGGACAGGCAGAATGTCAGGGCAGGCGGCAGAGGTCGGAGTCGAGAAACTAGCAAGAGGTCTGGTACACGGTAAGGCGGAATACACATATGGGAAACGCTTTTTTTAAGGCACGGGGTACATAGATCCAGCATGGAAGTCCTGCTGACCTCACCAATAAATAGGGGCAGCGCCTGGCAATGGCCAATTATCGGCGTGCCGGCCCCCCTGGCCCTTTAAATTTACAAGAACGACGCGCGCGCCCTAGATAACGGCACGTGCGCCTCGGCCGCAGAGGGCACGGACAGAGCAGGAACAGGCTAGGTTGATGGCCCAGACCGAGTGCGCCCGCGGCCCGTCCCGCAGCCAGCAGCACCACCCGTCCCGTGCAGGGACCCCAGAGAGGAGGCACGGGTGCGCCTGCGGCCCGCGGACCGGAGCGGGGCGCCGCTCGTTACAACCTCTTGGGGGGGGGGGTTGGGGGGGGGGGGTGGGGGGTTTGATGACAAAATGCGGTTGGTCAGAAGGCATTTCCAAAGACCAAGAGGCCAAAAAGGATGATTTTGTCTGCTCTGACGCCCATTACTGATGCCATCAGAGGAGGAGAAGAAGCCGTCAATCGGACAAAAATCCCGGGCGGATCAGCAACGACTTGCAGTGCCTGTTGCTTGTAGCCCCGCAGCTCCTGGATGCAGAATGTCAGGACGCTTCATGGGCCGCGGGCACCGCGCGCCCCGCGGTCTCCCCTCTGCCTGTAGGGCTCCTGGCGCGGGTGCTGCGGCTGCCCGCGCCCATCTCCCTGCCTGCCCGGGCTCTTCTGCGCGGGTGCTGCGGCTCGCCCGCTCCATCTCCCTGCTGCGCGGCGCCGCACATACCAGCCCCGCCCAGTGAACGCTGCCCCTGTCTGTTTCCGGCCCGCCGCGCGCGTGCCCGGTTCCCTAGCGCGCGTGCGATGTGCTGGTCGGGATTTAGAGGGCCAGCAGCCCAGTAATTGGTTATTGCTGGGCGCTGGTCCTATTTAAGGGTACACGGCCCCCAACACACACTTGCCCAGTTCGTTGGTGTGCGGTCTAGTTAGTTTTTGAGTGTATTGAGAGTCTGTTCTGATCGCCCGTGTAAAAAGTCCGTTTGCTACGTCCTGACCTTGTCCTGTTTGCCGCCCGCCCTGACCGTCTGCCTGTTCTCTGACCCACGAACCTCTGCCGCCTCCCTGACCTTCTGTCTGTCCCCGACTACCGCCTTCGGATACGACTCCTGTACCACGCACTACCCCGTCCGCCATCGCTAGCAAGTCACGTCATTGGTAAGACCTGGTAGCCTCACCCGCAGACACAAGTCCATCCCGCTTTGCGGCGGGCTCTGGTGAAAACCGGGGCTACTTAGACTCCGTTCCTGACGTGTCTTTACCAACGCTAGCGGTGGTCCAGCGAATCCACATACCCTTTTACAGTACAAACTGGCCATGGATACCGGGCCAGGGTAAACCTCTGCACTGAACTCCGGGATGTTGCGACGGCTGTCGCCTCAGCAGATCAGCGAGTCGACCACCTCGTGGCCATGATGCAGAATCTTGCAGTCCATTTACCGCCTCAGCGACTGCTACCGTCCTCGCCAGCACCTATGCCCCTGCAATTTCAACCGGGACCTTCTCTGCATCCTCCCCTCCCCCTCTCTCTATGATGGAGACCCCGAAGAGTTGCAAGAGGCTTCCTCACTCAATGGCTCCATCCACATTGAGATGCTTGACAACAATTCCCCACTGACGGCTAAAAGTGGCCCTACATATTAGCCTCCTAACAGGCCGAAGCTCTGGCCTGGGCCACACCGCCCCCGCAATGGGATCGAGGAAGACCCCTCACGCTAATCTGCCAGGCTTCCTCCAGGGATTTTTCCGCACTGTCTTTCGAGGAACCTGCCGTACCTCGTCCGCGGCTGCTGCTTTGCTTCGCCTCTGTCCAGGGTGATTCCACTGTGGGAACAGTACTCCCTTTGGCAGATTCCGTACGCTAGCTCAGAACTCGACTGGAACAACACCGAGGCTCTGGTGGCACTTTCTGGCAAGGCTCTCGGGACGCGTTAAAGATGAGCTCGCGGCTTCGGGATCTGCATCCTCTCTGGACAATTGATTCGCTGGCCACCCGGATCGACATTCGCTGGCGGAGAGACAACAAGAGCCCGTCACCCAATGCGAGCTACTCGCCACGGCCGAGGCCGCTCTGGGGGGCTGTCCGTGCGTCCGGGAGCCTCTCCTCACCTGTGCTCGCAGGGGAGGCATCCCTTGGTTGCAGTGCGGCCTCTCCCCGTCTGACCATTCCGGTACGTTGTTGGAACTATCCCGCCTGACAACACCTTTCAGGCCACCGCCTTCCTGGACACAGGGTCCGGCTGGAACTTATTAGCCATGCACTGGTGTCTAAGTTCCGGCTTCCAGTTGACCCCTCTGCAGAAAACCAGTTTGTCTCCTCTGTCAGTGGCGAATGCCTCAAGGATCCATTCGGTTCTGCACTGCCCCCACACCCTGCAGATTGGCGCGCTACCCCCGGAAAGGGTGAAACTCCTCGTGCTGCCTCGTTCCTCTTCTGAGATCCTTCCGGGGGGGTGGGCCTTCCCTGGTTGCAAGACCATGCTCCGATCCTAGGACTGGAAACACAGGCAGATCCTTCGTTGGGGCCCGCATGTCACTCTCGATGCCTGGTGGCACCTCCGCCCTGCTCTGCGGTCTGCTTTCTGCCAAACTTCGAAGTCTCTGCCAGGTTCTGCCTGCCTCCTTACCAGGACTTTGCCGACGTCTCTCCGAAAGACAAGCCGAAACTCTGCCCCCTGCACCGGCCTTTCGACTGCCCTATCGATCTGCAACCCGGTACTACGCCTCCCCGAGGCAGAGTTTTACCCTCTTTCGGTCCCGAGACAAGGCGATGTCGGAGTATATTCAAGAGAATCTCCGCAAGGGCTTTATACCAGTCATCCTTCACCTGCGGTAGCTTATTCTTCTTGTCGAAAAAAGAAGATGAACCCTCCGGCACGGTATCGATTATCGTGGGTCTAAATAAGATAACCATAAAGAATCGATATCCCCAGCCTGATTTTCAGAGCTATTGACCGTCCTACTGGCGCAAAAATTTTCTCTAAATAGGACCCTTCGTGGTGCTTATAATCTGATTCGTATTGGAAGGCGACGAATGGGAAACAGCACTTTAACACCCGTGATGGCCACTTCGAATATCTGGTCAGCCCTTTGGCCTTTGCAACGCTCCCGGCGATTTTCCAGAACTTCTGTAACGAGATCTTCCGCGACCTCCTCTATGTCTGTGTCATCGTTTACTTGGATGACATCCAGATTCTTCTCTCCGGACCCGCCCCCCGAAGGTCACCGCCATCACGTCCCCGCCTGTGCTTCAAACGACTCCGAGACATCAGTGTATGCCAAATTAGAGAAATGCCTATTCGAGCGCACTTCGTTGCCCTTCCTGGGGATACATAGTCACGGATCCCAAGGACTCCAGATGGACCCTTCTAAACGTCCTGCATGTTCTACAGTGGCCTCCGACCAGTGGGTCTTCGGGCTATCCAACTTTCTAGCTTTGCGAACTACTACAACAGTTTCATCTCACATTCTCGCACGCTCGTGGCCCCGCTGGTGGCACAGACGAAGAAAAAAACGCCAACCCCAAATCCTGTCTCCCAAGCCAAGAAGCCTTTGAGCATCTCAAGTCCCATTTGCTTCGGCCCTTTGCTATCCTCGCCCGGCACCCACTGCGTCCGTATGTTCTAAGGTTGACCGGCCACTCTGTAGGTCTCGAGCTTGTCCTCCTTGCAAAAGACTGCCTACCGGAAAACTGCCGTACTTGCGATTCTCTCAAGAACTTCCCCGCAGCCGAGCGAAATTATTCTATTGGATGATCGTGAACTATTGGCCATTAAATTGGCCCTAAAGAATGGCGCATTGTTGGAGGGGCTCGCCACCCCTTCCGAAATCTCACAGAAGTCACAAAAACCTCCTCTATCTTCAATCTGCTCAACGTCTAATCCTCGTCAATCCCAGGTGGTCCCTCTTCTTCGCCCCGCTTTGACATTTCTTCCTTCACTTCGGCCCCAGCTGAGAAGAACGTCAAGGCGGAGCCCTTTCTCATCCTCAGACACTGTAGGCACAGAAGCAGACCTCTGCAGCATTAATTCCTCCAGAAAACGCTCCCTCACGCAGCCCCCGAGGAGCTTAAACACCACCTCCGGGAAAGAACTTAGTCCGCCCGGCCATGCGGCCTCGTATTCTGAAGTGGACACTCTTCCCGGTGCTAGATGGCCACCAGGAGTGCATAAATCTTCTCTGCGGTTATCTCCCGCATTACTGGTGGCCCACCTGCTCTGATGTTAGAGATTATGGTCCTGGCCAGCACCCCTTTGCTCGCAACAAGGTCCCTCGCCTCAGACCCTCGGTCTACAACTACCTCTCCCTGTTCCTGAAAGTCCTTGGACCCAAAAAAATATCGCCATGGGCCCTTCATTACCAGACCTCCCCGGCTCATCGGGGTTTAAATACAGTCCCATTTGGGTGAGGAACCGAAGGTTCTCTAAAAATAGCCCATTTTAGGTTTCCCCTCTGCCCCTGGTTACCCTCCGCCCATTTATTGGGCCCAACACTTTTTCCAGCACGTGTTTCGTCTACATGGCCTCCCGTTAACATATAGTATTATTCTGTAGAGAGTCCAAGTTTGTGTCTAAATGTCTGGCGGCACTGTGTACACCAATTCGGGTCCAGCTGGACTTCTCGTCGGCCTATCACGCCTCAAACCAACGGGCAGGTTGAGAGGGTCAACCAAGTGGTGGGACCTACCTACGACATTTGTTTCCCGCCCGAGGGATAACTGGTCGGACCCTCCTCCCTGGGCGGAATTTTTTCATACCACCTCCTTGGACTCCTGAATCCACAGAGCCTCTCCCTTTTTTGTTGTCCTGGCTACATCCCCGCCCCCTCTCCCTCTGCCTTCTTCGTGTGAACGTTCCCCGCCCGTGGATGCCCAAGTAACGGGACATCAAGTCTCTCTGGCAGGTCACACGTCAGCCCTTCTACGTGCCTCCTCTCGTATCAAAGCCCAGGCTAGACATGTACCGGAGACCGGCGCCCATATTTAAGCCGGGTGACAGTGTTTGGCTATCTGCCAGTAACAATCGCTTCAAAGTGGCCCAGCTACAGCTGGGTCCCAAGTATTTTGGGCCCTTTTGTGGTACTTCGGCAGTTAAATCCGGTGTCCTACAAGTTTCCGCTTGCCTCCCCAACTCTGCGTATCCCGAACTCCTTCCATGTCTCGCTCCTCAAGCCTGTGGTGCTGAATCGCTTCTCCCGTAGATCTGTCTCGCCTTCCTCCGTGGCCGATTCTGATTAACATCTTTGAGTCAAGGAGCGTCCCTGGCGGAGAAGAAACAGTGAGGGGAAGCTGTTCCTTCCATATTGACTGGAAGGGGTTTCGGGCCTGAGAGCGTTCATGAGAACCTGAGCCAACCTGTCCCTGACCTCCTTTGCTAGGTTTCCAAAAAAAGAGGGGGAGACCCTAAGGGGGGGGTACTGTCATGGGGACCGCGGGCCACCGCTGCGCCCACACGCTTATCTCCCTCTGCCTAGCAAGGGCTCCTGGCGCCGGGATGCCGCGTCAGCCCGCGCCCATGCTCCCTGCTGCCCGGGCTCTCCGCGCGGGTGCCGCGGCTGCCCGCGCCCATCTCCCCTGCTTGCCGGGCGCCGGCTGACTTACCAGCCAAAAAAACACGCTCCAGTGAACCTGCCCCTGTACTGTTCCCAGCCGCCGCGCGCGTAGCCCGGTGTCCCTAGCGCGCGCGCGACGGCTGGTCGGATTTAAAGGGGCCTGCGCCCCAGTACTTGGTTATTGCTGGGCGCTGGTCCTAATTAAGGTACACGCCCCCCACACACCTTGCCAGTTCGATGAGTGCGTCAAGATAGTTTGAGTGTATGAGAGTCATGTACTTATCAGCCCGTGTTACCAGTCCTTGCTACGTTCCTGACCTTCCTGTTTGCCGCCCGCCCTGAACCGTCTTCCTGTCCTCTGACCACAAACCTACTGCCGCCTGCCCTGCCCTCGCTGTCCCCGACAACGCCTTCGATTACGACTCTGTACCACGCACTACCCCGGCCGCCATCGCTAGCAAGTCACGTCAGTGGTAACGTCCTGGTAGCACTCACGCCGCAGCAATCCCATCCCGCTTTGCGGCGGGCTCTGGGAAAACCGGGGGGCTACTTAGACACCGTTCCTTTGACGTGGCTTTTACCAACGCTAGCGGTGGACCTAGCGTATCCACCATACCCACTTACCAACGACCAAGTCACCTTGTTGATGATGAAAGAAGACGACATTGCGGATCCAACGAGGTCTTTTTCAGCATAATTTGCTTGCAAGCGCTTCATCACGGGGATGAGGAGAAAGACGATGGGGTATGTCATACGTGTCACGCCTAAAAAAGGGGAGAGGGTGGTTGCAGAAGTCCGTTATGATTCTGCCAGCCACGTTTAGCGGAAACCCCCTCCTCGCTTATCGCCGTAAAAAAGGGTCCAGGACCTCTCAAGCCGGGGCCTTCTTTGAGCAACCTCTGATTCCCCCAGCGATTTATCCCCCTTTGCCGTAAAGCAAAGTAGGGGCAAGAATCTTGGGGGTTTAACCACCACCACATGTCAGTCACATGCACGAATCATGATTTGAAATGGGCAACATTTGGCCCAAAAAAGGCCAACATGCCGGGTTTCCAACCACGTCACACCCCGTCTTGCCTTCCCCTCCGCCCCCACCAAGGTTCCTCACTGCCCATGTCTCTCAGATCATGATCGGGGATAGCCTCCCTTCACCTCCACCGTCGCCCGAGTACCACCAGCACCCCCCAGAGACCATCCCCCTTTCTCCTTCCACAGTTTGAAAACCTGCACCCCGACAGCGGCCGTCTAGCGCCAGCTTCTGCTTTCCCGGTTTTGGGACAGAAGAAACACTTTTAAACCCCAAAAACCCAAAACCAAAAGCTGAATGTCGGCTTGCCAGGCTTTTTTGGGCCCTTTGGAAATGTTGCCTTTCCGTTGGTGGAACAGATGGGGTTTCCCCCACGTCATGGCCCTTCCTGCCCCCAATACCAGATGTCAAGCAGGGATTTCTTTGCCCAAAAAACCGTCCCTCCCCGGGGCCCGCCCCATCTAAAATTTCAAACCCCGTTGTCTCATCTGTGTCCGGAAAAGTTCACGACCACCGACCATGGGCATAAGCACGGCCAAGGCCGCATATCTCTGTGACAGCTCCTGGGGAGCTGGGGGGATGTCTCTGGGGTTGACGGGGGCCTCAGGCTCGGCGCCGCTCTTCAAAACCGCAAGGAGGTCAGGCTCTTTCCCCCAGGTCCCCCTGGTGGGATCCGGCCCAGAGAAACCCGGCCGGTTTAAATTAATCTGTCTTTGGGGAAACCCCCACACACAGGTCAGGACTTGACAGCCTCCCAACGAGACACAGAGCCTGGCTGGGTGCAAAACCTTGTGCCAGCAAGGTGGGGTGCATAAGGGCAAAATCTCTGGCCGGGCCCCTTTAATTTTGTAGCTGGGCAATCCCTTGCCTGGGACAAGTCATGAAAACCTTGTCTCCAGAAATTTCTAAAGAGCACCCAGCGGGGCTGCCTGTGAAAAGGCCCCAGGTCTGATTGCACTTCCCCCGTTTCCCCTGCTTCATCCGCCTGGCTGCGTTGCAGCGTCAGCTCAGCCTCCCCCTTTAACCGTTCATTTTGACGTGGAACACCTGGGAAATTTCCACCCCCCATGCTCCACGATTGTGGGAGCAGCGCAAAGCCATTAGAGTAGAAGGACACATGCCTGACAAGCAGCGTGGGGC